>CAVNYN010212967.1:0-86186 GCA_963692815.1 Nyctanthes arbor-tristis
TAAAAAAAAAGTTAGAGACCCAGGTAATTCTAAGTGCAAAGGTTGAGGACGATATGTGAAATTCACCCCCCCCAAAAAGTTATTATTCATAGAACAGTAAATTGAGCTTTGCTTTTTTATATAATAGTGATAAGGAGGATATTGAGATACCGGTTTCTATTATATTGATACAAACAAGAAAAATCTCAATATATATATAGATAAATATATATATATATATAAGGTGTGAGATTATCAAGCTTGTTAAAAAAATGAAGAAGTTTATAGGGACAGTGTGACTTAGTAAGCTTTATTTAAAAAAATAAAAAAAAAAAGTAGAACCTTCTAGACAGTGTGAGCTTAGCAATGTTTAAAAAAAAAAAAGTTACTGTTTATTAAACAGTAAATTGAGCCTTTGCCTTTTTATATATATTAGTGTGCGACGTGCGTTGTACATGTATGAGATTTCGTTGAAACATAGTTCGTGATACACTTCAATACCTTAGATATAATTTTATTTCGTCGTAAAACAAAGCTCATAATACACTTCTCTACGTTATATAGGCTTTCGTTTCGTCACGAAACAAAGTTCATGATATTTTTATTACATCAAACTGTGTTAGTGTGAAACTAACCACAAGTTTAGTAATATATTGTCAATTTCTGTTTTTCTATATATTCAGCATCTTCATTCTTTAAAAGCAAATTTCAGAAAATTTCATTTGGTTTGTTCTTGGATATGGATTGCTAAATGTTAAGTAAAGAAAATAATTGTTAGCTGAGTAGTCATCTAGCTTAGCATTGGCAATGATATGGTCTTGCTAGTGAAAAAGCAAAGAATACATGTCAGCTTTTATTGGAAATAATAATGATAAACTTATCTAATTAGTCAAAGAAAATGTACCATTGTTGTGTTCATTAATTTATTAGCAGAAAGATGCAAGAATTTTTTAGCGACATCACAGAATAATGATGCAACAACAATGCTTGTATTTTCCTATCATGATCATTCAAATTTAAAAGTTATTATATTCTTAAAATTAACAATGTATTTTTGTCAAAATCCCTCGTCTGGAACATCATTGTTCTGAAGGCCGCCTTTGATTACATAAGAGTAGAGGAAGAGCTTATTGTAGTTTTATAGATTAAAAGGATAATAAGATTCTGAATTCTTATCTAATAAAAGGTTGGTTGATATAAATGCAATTTCAGAAATTCAATACGTAACACCCAACCCTTGAATGCTTCTCTCTCACACACGACTGCAAACATGCACGCCAGACAATTTAGTATGGCACCATTGCACAAAGCTCATTGTAAACTGAAATCCATTAATCAGCTTTTGTGTATCCTATGAAATGTCAAAGCCAGCCCAAAACTCAAGGTGAGCAAATTATGTCTTTTATATACAAATGGCGTCATGATAACTGACCCTATTGCATGTGTAATGTGATTATGGAGTAAAATTAACTATATAATGTATCGCCAGCATTCATTATGCACATCAAGCTATAGAAACTCATTACTCAATAATCAATTAATCATACACTAATGCTACATCAAAGGAAATAGGCTTACAAATTGCAACAGTGAAATCTAAGTCCCATCTAATATTTGTTCTTGTCATACCCAACCTCTTCCTTGTATACATAGATTAAACGCTAAGGTAGATGAGAAGACAAGTTAGTAATGAGTTTAGAAAGTAAGTAATTTCTCAGACATTACGAAATCTTGCCAGGTCCATCTTTCAAGCTCTTGTATACCTGTAATTAGAAAGTAAGTAATTTCTCAGACACTACGAAATCTTGCCATCTCCATCTTTCAAGCTCTTATATGCCTGTAATCGCGGTTCACAATTTCACGGCATGTTATAGTTCTTTCATTAGAGCAATTAACTAATGGATCCATGGAAATGGTTCCGAGGATTTGGGTTGATGTTAGAGACCACTTTTAATTGAGATCGGATCAAAGTTCTCCCAAGTGGCAAACATAAAGAAGGAACAATTGCTGGTGAAAAAATTCGACATCAAGTTAATCCTTCTACAAATTACAACACTTGGAAATATAAAATGCAGCATATATATGGCTGAAAGAAGAGTTCTTACAGGATTAAGCAGAAGTTCTAGACTTATCCTGAAAGATCACAATGCTAAAGTTAACATCTGCCACATGACTTAGAATATATTTAATTTTGATGCCATCAACTCACAATATGACAATATTATAAGACAAATAATGGCAATCCATATAACACATTATCATGCATATAATATGTGTGTTCTTATGTGCTTCTTATGTGGAACCGGAGTTATAAGAAGCTCAAGAAATGTACTGATGAAGCAAATTATGTTATAAAAGGGGCAAAAATACAAGTTATTGTCAATTTTTTAAAATGACGTAGGAGTACAAGTACACAGATAACTCACCCACTAATTTTGATAAAACTTTCTACTCAACATATTGTAAATACCAATTCATTAAAAATCTGGGGGAAGAAACAAAAAATAAAAAAAAATGCAATTGGAAATCTGGGAAGAATAATTGTAAATTTTGCATACTTTTATTCGATCGATGATGAAAAATTGGCCAGTGAGATGTGAGAATATTACATATTCAGCCACATATTCATATCTCCCAAGAATTGTTCATTCTAATTAAACAATAAATTAATATTCACTTTTCAGTTTCTCATTTGGCTAAACTATAGAGTTCAGTACTCTTAGAGTACCAAAAATTTTTCCAAAACCTAGAAAAACATGTAAATGCATAAAGTCCTGGAGAAAAGGAGGACATGATGACAAGAAAAATGACACTTTTTTTTTGTGCAACTGGAAAAACAACACACTTAGTCAAGATGTTGAAAATATAAATAGTTTTATTATTGTTGTTGTTATTTTTCTAGAAAAGAAAAATGACTATCACCAATCTTATATGCCTCTATATTAATTTTTGCAAAACTCTATTGCATAATGGGAATATAATAAACATGTACAAGAGATACTAAATTGAACACCAACTTTTTTCTTTTTTTCTTTTTTATTTAAGCTAGAAAAATCTGGGGGAAGAACCCCAAAAAAAAAAGAAATAAAAAAGGAAAGAAAGAAAGAAAGAATCGGGCCAGACAATCATTTTGGATTCTCAAATTCGGATCTCATCAGGAAACAAATACAATTGATAACCTAAATAGAAAATAGAAAAGACAGCTTACCAGATTTAGAACCACAGATCTGGACTAATTTTCAAATGGTTACAACACTCTGAAACAAAAATAAGAGAAAAAATCACCTATTTGAGACAAGAAAACAAGAAAGATAAGAAACATTTCTAGGTAACAAAACGATGATTCTCAAGAGAAGCTGGTAAATTCTTTCAAGAATGTATGCAAATAACAAGACAAGTAACATATTGTTACCTCGTTAAAGTGAAAAACTGGAAAGATTTAAGAATGGAAAAATCGGCAAAAGAGGGTTAACCACTGAGAGTAGCTGGAGGAGGTATGTAATTATTTTGTGAATGGAGTGATAAGTCTTGAATGAAAGAGTGAGGGGGACGGTAAAGATCAACGGATTATCCTGTGATTGCAAATTTGCAATGAAACCACGTCGCCTATTTACAGTGTTATGAACAGTAAAAAATTCTGGAATGAACAGTGAAAACATTTCCCCTCTTTTAATATAGTAGAGATATGAGGAATGGAAATGCAGTTCGAACCGAACCGGTTTTAAAGCTGCTTTTGTCCCCCGATCTCAATTCTCAATCACCCAGTGTTTATTCAGAGAGCCGGGGCTTGGCGGTCACAAGATTCGAGCCGACGCCAAAAAATGACCCCGACCCATCATCAAGCTCTCGCTCTCCTCTCCAAAATGCTGAAATTCCCACCAATGGAAGCGCTCTCACTCTTTAATTCCTCAACCCGGCAAGGGCTTTATCACAACCCGCAATCTATAGCAATGATTATCCATCACCTGCTTTCCTTCGACATGGCCTCTCACGCACAGTCTATCGTCCAACAGGTACTTTGCGGCCGCATTGTATCCCCATTTTTTACGCTTTCTTCTCTTCTTGAACATTTAACGCAAGATATTGGCAATTTCAACTGTCCTCTTGTCTATGAAGCAATCATTAATGCCCATGTAAGCTCCCAGCTGCAACCGGAACGAGCACTAGTTTATTTTGATCAAATGGTTGATAATGGCTTTGTACCCCAGTCGAATACGCTGAATAATATACTCTTTTCTTGTCAAGTGTAACAAATTTGAAGAAGCTTGGCGTGTCTTTGATAGATATAAGGGACGAATTAGTTTAGATGAGTACACTTTTGGGATTTTGATGAAGGGTTGCCGTGACAGCGGTGATCTGAGAAGAGGTTTTCAAGTTCTGGATCAAATGCGTCAGATGGGCTATAGTCCAAATGTTGTTGTATATACTACTCTAATTAATGGGTGTTGTAAGAATGGTGATGTTGAAAAAGCGAAGAAATTGTTCCTTGAAATGGGAGAGCTGGGTTTGGTTGCTAATCAATACACTTACACTGTTCTAATTGACGGGTTCTTCAAGAAAGGACTTAAAAGGGAAGGATTCGAACTCTATGAGAAGATGAATCTTGACGGGGCTTTGCCTGACTTGTATACTTACAATTGCGTGATGTATGAATTCTGTAAGGATGGTAAAACGATCAAAGCATTTGAACTGTTTGATGAAATGCGTGAGAGAGGGGTGGCATGTAATGCTGTGACTTACAACACTTTGATTTGGGGATTATGCCGAGAAAAGAGGATGAAGGAAGCCGAGAGATTGGTGGATCAGATAAAGAGGGACAGATTAAGCCCGACTATAGTTACTTACAACACGTTGATTAACGGGTACTGTCATGCTGGGAAATTAGATAAAGCTTTGAGTTTGTTCTATCAACTGAAGTCATTTGGTTTAACACCTTCATTGAGTACGTATAATGTATTGATAGCAGGATTTTCTAAAACAAAGAATCCCTCACGAGTCTTAGATTTTGTTCGGGAGATGGAGGAAAGAGGCATTTCTCCATCAAAAGTGACATATACCATACTAATTGACGCCTTTGCTCGATCTTTTGACATGGAGAAAGCAGTTTACATCCTATCCTGCATTAAGAAGGCTAATTTGGTTCCAGATGTTTATACTTATGGTGTTTTGATAAATGGTTGGTGTTATCAAGGCAACATGAAGGAAGCTTCCAAGTTATTCACATCAATGAGAGACAGTAACATTGAACCAAATGATATAATATACCATACTATGATATCTGGATACTGCAAAGAAGGTAGCTCCTACAAAGCTCTAAAGCTACTAGAAGAGATGCGCGAAAAGGGAATGATGCCTAATGAGGCTAGCTATAACATGACAATCCAAGTCCTTTTTGATGATGAGAAGTGGGAAGAGCCTCAAATACTATGTACTGACATGATAAAGTTTGGTCTACAACCATCCAATACCTCCTTTGATATTATGTACAAAGCTAAAACCATCAGGATTTAGATTATTACAACCCAAGTTAGTGGAAAGTTGCACAGAATGGAATGCTTGACTAGCAGACCGGGGATCGGAAGCATTGCATACCTTTGACTCTATATGAGTTGACTTCACGGTAAGCATATCTACCTACATTTCCATCCTCTAAATTTTATTATTATTTGTGCATTAAGGTATCTCCTTTCATTTGAGGATTCCAAGTGAAACTTTCAAAGATCGCCTCAAAATCTTGAAAATCTTGAATGCAACAAGAAGTTAACAGCCTGTTTTTGTTGGAAGTGAACGTGAATTGTGGTTTTAAATCTGATTTAATATTCACAAGCTGAAAAGTATTCAAGTCTTGGGTATATAATAATTCTGCATCTTAGTAAGAGACAGGTTTCGGACTGAAATGGAAAATAATAATGGAAGACTAGTATTAATGTGCTGGGGGAAAAATGTTGATCAAATGGAATATTTTTTCTTTGAATGAAAGATCAAGAATGAAATTTATAATTCAAGAAAAAGAAAAGACCCAGGTACCATATTGTAAACTATAGCTATTATCATCACCTGTCATGTTAGTGATCTCGGAAGCCAGTATGCCGATGTCTATAGTTAGAACTCTTTTCTAGTTCTCATTCAGAGAATGGTGCTTTCAGAATGGTTTCTCCAGTTCTAAGACGGTAACTTCTCTTATTCAATTAAACATGACAGTTTTCTTGCTAAATAGGTAAAGGATGCAAATTAAATATCACCATTTATATATAAATCAAAACCCCATGAAGCCTAGTTTGAATGCTACTACACTGAATAATCCTCTCGAATCTATATCAGAGATAGGCGGGGAAGGAGTATGAGACGTATGGTTTCCTATCATAAAAGGAAGAAGATAAGATGCTAATAATGCAATAAAACTTCTTCAATTGCAGTTAATGCATATGGAGTTTGAAATTGACATTGCAAACCACAGTTTTTTTTTTTTGATAGAAAATGTTGTATTCATATAATCAAATCACCACAGCGGTGCAATAAGGTAAGGAATACAATCGACCCAAAAAACATTACATGAAGTGGAGAAAGAAAAAGCCGCGAGATAGTGGGCTATCCTATTCCGATCTCTAGGAATATAATAGCAAGAACCACACCTACTACGGACCAATAATGCTCGAACTTCGTCAAAGATAGGAGCAAGGGTCGAAAAAACCTTAAGAACATTAAGGCCTTTAATAACGTTCTGGGCGTCACACTCCACACTCGACAAATGCCATCCGTGGTGCTCTACAAATATGAGTCCCTCCCGTAAAGCAAGTAATTCAGCAGCCTCGGAATCCATTACCCCTCTTCTCCTTACCGAAAAAGCCCCAAAGAAAATACCATCATCTCTAATCACCCCTCCAAACCCCATCCATCCCTCCTCCTCTCGGATAGCCGCCTCAATGGATAGGATAAAGTTGCCTCCAACACCAGCCGGGTTCCTCCATACAACTGCATCATTACATGGTTGAATCTGTGTTTCATGCTCACACAAGGTTGCTCGTTGGAAAGCTTCAAGGAAACCCATAGCTAGATCACACACCAAATCTACCGCATGGCCAACCCCTTCATGCACTAACTGATTTCGTTCTTTCCATATCGACCAAGTCCCGATACAAATAATTTCAAGCCTATCTTCTGCTAGGACTGTCCCAATATGAGAAATGAAATCAGCCATGTCAAAATTCGCACCTAAAGAAACACCCGCCAGCATCACATCCCAACATCCAAATTGTTTCCAAAGGAGCCTCAGTCACGGACACTTCAGAAATAAATGGCAGTCCGATTCAACACATCGACAACGAGGACAAAGAATAGTATTAGAGATATGGTGCCTAAATAAATTCGCCGATGTTGGAATAGCATGTTTGGTGAGACGCCATATGAAATGACGAACACGCGGCGGAACATTGAGATGCCATAGCTTCTTCCACCACATCGCTACCATCCCACTACTCCCCACTGCTTTGCTAGGACTAGCATTATGCATCAAATGGTAGCCAGACTTAACCGAGTAGTGACCCAAGGAGGAAAAATTCCAAATAATGTTGTCTCTATGGCTGCCACGCGCAATGGGAACGCCAAGGATTCAGTTTACATCCACCGCCCAAAAGTTATTCTCAATGTAATCGATATCCCAATCCCCCTCCTCATTTAACAGGTCTGCCACCAAAGAAATATGAGGCAATGGTGGTGTCAAAATAGTAGTACCACACCAATTAGCAGCCCAAGGATTGATGTTACGTCCATCACCCACACGCCATCTAGTGCCGCGGCTAACAAGTTCTTTTCCCCATAGAAGACTCTTCCATAAGCAAGAGCTTCCATTCTTATCTCTCGCATCAAGAATATCTTGATTCGGGAAATATTTGCTTTTGAGAACTCGCCCTGCCAGAGAACTCGGTTCTTGAATCAGCCTCCAAGTTTGCTTAGCCAATAGACTCCGGTTGAAATCTTGAAGATATCGAAATCCCATTCCACCCTCCCGTTTCGATGTACATAGTGAATTTTACGCTTAGAATTAGATTCTCCCCACCAGAATTTAATGAAAAGGCTTTTAATCTCAGAACAAAGATTTGCTGGGATTCTAAAGAGACTCATAACGTATGTAGGAATTGATACCGCTTTCAACATTATTTCCCGACCAGCACTTGAAAAGTAGTTTCTATTCCACGTTCGGATCTTTTTCCAAATATTCTCCTTAATCAGCCCAAAGGTAGTTTTTTTTACTCCGACCAACCATCGATGGTAACCCCAGATATTTATCATGTCGTCCAGCATGATCAATCCCCAATCGTTCCAAAATCAACTGCCGAGTCTCCGCATCCACATTAGGAGTAAAATAGTGGTCTTGGCCATATTTACCTTTTGACCCGACGCATGCTCATAAATAGAGATAATATTTAACACATTTGTTATCTCTTGCTCATTAGCCCTTGCAAAAAGCATCGAATCATCGGCAAAAAACAAATGGCTAATCAACGGTCCTCCACGAGCACATGCCATACCCCGGACCTGACCCAAAGTTTCGGCACGAGCAATAAGAGATGAAAATGCCTCCGCACATAAAAGGAACAAATATGACGATAGAGGACAACCTTGTCTAATTCCCCTGGTAGGCATCACGGAACCCCTTTACCTACCATTAATAGTAAAAGTAAATACCGGAGAAGAGACACAGTCCATAATACATTTCACCCATTTCTCAGGGAACCCCATCTTGACCATTACAGCTTGCAAAAACATCCATTTCACCCGATCGTAAGCTTTACTCATATCCAACTTAAGGGCTAAGAAACCTTTATTCCCATTATTCCGCTTACTCACCGAATGGAGCAATTCGAAAGCCACAATTACATTGTCCGTAATGAGTCTTCCCGGCACAAAAGCACTCTGAGTGCTAGAGATTAGTGAAGACAGATTAAGCCTATTTGCAAGACATTTAGAAACAAGCTTGTATAGAACATTACAGAGAGAAAGAGGCCTGTAATCACTTATCGATTCAGGGGATTTCACTTTAGGGATAAGGATGATAGTAGTATTGTTGACACTTTTCAATGACTCAAGATCATTAAGAACACGTAGACAAGCCAGAGAAACAGGACCTTTTAAATCTTCCCAATGCTGTTGATAAAATCCCGCATGAAAACCATCAATTCCAGGAGCTTTCTATGGCCTCATTCCAAAAAGAGCATTTGTTACATCTTGCTCCGTGAAAGGGCTGTCCAAAATTTCTATCTTCTCAGGAGATAGTATCCGGTGGATACCAGCAACCCCATCATCAATCTCCTTACGTGAGGGTTCACTACTAGCAAAGAGGTCTCGATAATAACCTTCAATATGATTTGTAATGGAAGCCTCCCCGTGAACCCAATTCCCGTTTGCATCTTTAAGCTTTTCAAATGAATTTTTCTTTTTCCGGAACGAAGCTCGACTAGGGAAATACTTGGTAGTAGAATCCCCAGCTTGAAGCCAATCAGCCCTTGATCTTTGTTTCCAATACCTTTCCTCACGCCTTTGTAAGACAGCAATCTCCTTTTCAGTTCCTTTTACCCTCTCCATATTATCTCCTACTGAATTGTCACTAAGTAGCATGTGTTTTTCCATCTCGAGATCATGTAGATGTGTTTTAAGCCCCTGAAATTCTGTTTGTGCCACGACTTCAAAGAAACAGCACAGAAACTGAGTTTCTGTTGTACACAACTAAAAGAATCCCCAGCCACAGCCCCAGAATAGTTACTGCTATCCAATATTTCATCCATAATTTCAGCATACCCAGCCTCTTTTGCCCACCACGGTTCATACCTGAAAGGCCTCTCATATATACCTTTATCACCATAATGAACAAAATATATTTAATGGCTCAAGTGATAACTTGCCAAAATTCTCCAGTGAAAGTTGCAAACATGAAAGCTCTTTTTAGTTCCTGATTAACAAACGTCTCCCACTAGTTTGCCATCAAAGGATATTTGATACTCTAAAATGCAACTGCAAACAAAGTGCTGAAATCTGATTCTTAGGTACATACTTTCGCCCATGATTAAGAAAATATTACTACCTCTATCCCAAAAAGACGGTCCTATCTCTTTTGTCACATAGATTAAGAAAAGTTCATTTAATAATATTGGAAAAGTAAATTTTAACAATATTTCTCTGTTATATCATTTCATTTATTAGATCCCGTTTGGTTAGATTTATAAAGTCAATTTATAAAGGGAATTTATAAAGAGTGAAAATGAGTGGTAGAGATTTAATTAAAATTTAAAATGTGTGGTGATTGTTGAGTAGTTGTCAAATCAATGGTAGGTGAATTTATAAATGAAAAAAATAAAATATGCCAAACAAGTCCTTAATTATTCCACTTTAATAACTCTATTTTTTTTATAATTAGGCACATTAAATAGGGACATATAAGATAAATAATATTTCAACTACTTTTTAAAAAGGAAATTGGAAAATATTTTGGGACGGACGAAAAAATAAAACTAAACCATCTGTTTGGGACAGAGGTAGTATTATTTGGATAATTCTACAGATCTACCACATCCCGTGCCCACCTCTTATCTACCCTATTGAATTACTTATATATCGTGATAATTTTCGTCTAGTTTATCGTGATGTATAAATAATTCAATTGGGGTGCAAAATAAGTGGAAACGAGATGTAGTGGATGTTTAACATTATCATTATTATTATTTTTATACTTTGCAATTTGTGTTGCCGTTAACAGCATACCTGTCTACTTGCAAGCTTAAGCTCCAAATTTTCACAATCAATCCGCCTCAAATTGTGAAATCACATTGTGGGAAACAAATAAGAACAATCCCTTTATGTTAATTCTTTTCCTTTAAATACAAAAAAAGCTGAGAATGTTAATCTTCCTTAAGCCCAGCCTTATCTTACAAACTATCCAATTACAAAGTAAGCTTCTTTGTCTATGAATATGAAACCTTATTGATTCGCAATAGACCAATGGTTGCCCCCCTTCAAACTCTTGTTAGGACAATTCTATCTACTTAACGTGTGGGACAACCGGACAAGTTTCAATGCATACCATTCTCGGTAAAATTGAGTGGAGGAGGTTTCGTGGATCTCAAAGAAAATGCTGTTGAAATTTAGTATGTCAAATTAGGTCCCATGCGGAACTTATAATTTTGGGAAATTATAATGAAAATCAAACATGAGCCTAGTGTTAGGAGGTTATCTTTAGTCTCTGCTACAGTAAGCTTCAGAAGTTTATGTGTATTTGCCTTTTTGTTTGCACAACTTGTACATCTTATTCTTGGCTCTAATTATGCGGCAGTTGCTTGCTGTTCAATTAGCAACAAGTAGATGGTGTCTGAGACAGCAGTACCCTCCATAACTGTTTTGTTTTCATTCTTGTTTGCAGAAATCATCCCGATATAGAAGAGATCTTGAAGTTTTCGTATATGACATAATAATCCTAAATCCTATGTTGGAACATCGGATGGCTAAGTCGTCAGTGAAAGTTCTTAATTGACGCATTTGCTCCTAGATTTTCGTTTTGCCTACTTTTATTGAGTGGGGTTATTTGAACAAAAGCACATACAAAAATTTTAACAGAACTGATATATGGCACAATCTTATTTTTTAACGCATCACACCGCTTTTACGTCAACACTAATCATATAAGACACATGTCAATTTTATCGCTCTTTTTGGCTATTCTTTTGTATAACTAGAATTATTCTACTTTCATTATATGGTCAAAGTGTTGAACTGTTTAGGCCGTTTGATATAAAATGTTAAGCTGATATATCGGACCAATTTTATATTATTTATCATTATATCTTCAATGGGCCCTGCACACGTAGGCGTGATTTTTTTCTATCAAAGCCTAGCGTATGAATATTTCCTTTTATTAGGGGTGACAGTGAGATTCAAACCCAGGACAACTGCTTGCTCTTATACTATGTTAAATCTTTTCTTTATCTTTATTGATACTAGTTATTTCACCCGTGTATTGCACGGATGATAATAACAGATAATATAAGAAATTCAAGAGGATTAAATATGATTGTTTAAAAAAAGATTTAAGCTATAAAATTTGATTGTTTATTTGTGTAAAGAAAAATAATATAAGTGCTACATAAAATATGATATCTTTCGTTAATAAAGATAAAAAAATGGTCTTAAAAAAAATCTAAGGAAATTATTGAAGAAAATTTACGAATACTAGAACTAATCTGGAAAACAATCTATTGGTATGAGTTGGATCACAATAAAACTTTTTTTAATAATAATCCATTAAAATTTTAAATTTTTTGAAAACAAGGCCTATAAGCTAAGCCCTTATTATGTATAACTCTTCTACAAGTAGCTAAATGTAGGCATAGATTCTCAACTCTTTTCACTAAATAACCAATGTGAGATTCCCTTTCTATACCCAAAGTCACTTTTAAATGGCTCTTAAAAAGGGAATAAAATTTCAACTTTTTTTTAAATGGTAAAGATCGAAAATTTATAAAATCAACTGTTATTTTTTCACATTTTTTTAAGTAAAAATTAATTTATTTCAATTACTTAATTAAAACAGTTTTGAGGATCTTGAACCGTTAGCTTTTCCGGTTCGATGACCGGTCAGGTTTCGAAACATTTGCGAAAATTTGAATCAATCCAGAAAACAATCTGACGATGTGAGATAAAGATTGATACAGTTTACCGGTTCACAATAGACATTTTCTTCAATAATAATGCATTAAAATTTTGAACTTTTAGAAAGCTCTATACCTATAAGCTAAGGTCGTATTATGATAATCTTTATCCAAGTAGCTTAATATAGGCATATATTCTCAACTATTTTCACTAAATAACTAATATGGAATTCTATTTCTATACCAAAAGTCACAGCTTCACTAGCCCTTAAACTATAATATTTGATCGTTTACTTATGTATAAAGAAAAACAATATAGGTGATATTCATAATACGGTATCTTTCATTAATGAAGATAAAAATTTGTCTACAAAAAAATTAGGAAAACATTGAAGAAAATTTGCGAATACTGAAACCAATCCAGAAAACAATTCAATGGTGTGAGTTTAAGACATGTAAAAATGGTTCACAATAAACTCTATTTCAATAATGATCTATTAAAATTTTAAACTTTTTTAGAGATAAGCCAATAGGCTAAGGCCTAATTATACATAACTTTCTCCAAATAGTTTAATATAAGCATACATCCTCATTTTTCCACTAAATAACTACTGTGGGATTCTTGTTCTATACTCAAAGTCACATTTTAAATGGCTCTAAAAAAAGAATAAAATTTGAACATTTTTTTAAATGGTAATGAATAAAAAATTATAAAATCCAATGTCATTTTTCCAGTAAAAATTAATTTATTTCAATTTTTAAATTAAAATCGGTCCGGTGACTTTGAACCGTTTGCCTTTCCGATTTGATAATCGGTCCAGTTTTCTGAACATTTACGAATACTGAAATCAATCCTGAAAACAATCCAACGATGTGAGATAAAGACGGATATGGTGTACTGGTTTGCAAGGAACTTTTTTTCAACAATAATCCATTGGAAGTTTGAACTATTTGGAAGCTAAAGGCCCATAAACAAAGGTATGCATAACCATTTTCCAACCAACTTAATATACACATATATACCCAATTCTTTTCACTAAATAACTAATATGAGATTATCTTTCTATACTCAAAGTCACATTTTCAATAGTCCTTAAACTATAATATTTGATCTTTTATGTGTGTGTAAAGAAAATAATATAGGTGCTACCCGTAATACGATATCTTTTATTCATGAAATGATACAAAAAATAATAATAAGAACCTAAGGAAAACATTGAAGAAAATATGCAAATACTAAAACCAATTCGAAAAACAATCCAACGGTGTGAGATAAAGACAAATATGGTTCAAATTAAATATTTTTTCAACAATGACCCATTAAAATTTTGAAATTTTTAAAAGTTCAAGGCTCATAAGCTAAGACCCTATCATACATAACCCTTCTTCACAAGTAGCTTAATATAGGCATACTTCCTCAATTCTTTTCACTAAATAACCAGATTTCATTTCTATACCTAAAGTCACATTTTCAATGGCTCTTAAAAAGGAATAAAATTTCAACTTTTTTTTTAAATGGTAAAAAAAACAACTATAAAATGGAATGTTCTTTTTTCACATTATTTTAGGCAAAAATTAATTTATTTTAATTATTTAATTAAAAATTATCCAATGACCTTGAACTGTCAGCTTTTGCAATTCGATGAGCAGCCCGATTTTCTGAACATTTGTGAATACTGAAGTCAATCTAAAAAACAATCAGACGGTGTGAAATAAAGACGAATACAGTTAACTGGTTTATAATAAACTTCTTTTCAATAATGATTCATTAAAATTTCAAACTTTTTGGAAACTCAAGGCTCATAAGTTAAGACCCTATTATGTATAACTCTCCTTCAAGTAGCTTAATATAAGTATAAATTCTCAATTCTTTTTACTAAATACCCTATGCGGGATTCTCTTTCCACAAAGTCATATTTTCAATGGCTCTTAAAAAAAGAATAAAATTTTAACATCTTTTTAAACAGTAAATATAAAAAACATTATAAAATCAAATATTGTTTTTGCACAATATTTTAGATAAAAATTAATTTATTTTGATTATCTAATTAAAATCGGTCTGATGACTTTGAGCCATTAGCTTTTCTAGTTCGATGACCAGTCCGGTTTTTTAAACATTTACGAATGCTGGAATCAATCTGAAAAACTATTTGAGGGTGTGAGATAAAGACAGATACGGTTCATCGGTTTATCGTTCACAATAAACTTTTTTTCATTAATGGTTCATTAAAATGTTGAGCTTTTGGAAATTTAAGGCCTGTAAGAGATCGGACCATATTATATATAACTTTTCTTTAAGTAACTTAATATAGGCCTACATCCTCAGTTCTTTTCACTAAATAACTAATGCGTGATTCCCTTTTTATACCTAAAGTCATTTTTTCAATGGCTCTTAAAACAAGAATAAAATTTCCACGTTATTTTAGGTAAAAATTAATTTATTTCAATTATTTAATTAAATCGGTCCGATGACTTTGGGCTGTTAGTTTTTTTGATTTGATGATCGGTCTCGTTTTCTAAACATTTACAAATACTGGAATCAATCCGGAAAATATTTCGACCGGAAAATATTCAAGGCCCAATATTTCGACAGTGTAAGTTAAAGACGGATACGGTTAATTAGTTCACAATAAACTTTGTTTTCATTAATAGTCTGTTAAATTTTAAACTTTTTGGAAATTCAAGGCCCATAAGTTAAGGCACTACTATGCATAACCCTTATCCAATGAGCTTAATATAGACCTACACCCTTAATCCTTTTCACTAAATAACCAATATGGGACTCCCATTCTATGTCTAAAATTGTATTTTCAATAGCTTCTAAAATAGGAAGAAAGTTTCAACTTTATTTTAGATAAAAATTGATTTTGTTTTTAATTATTTAATTAAAATCAGTTCGATGATTTTGAAACGTTAACATTTGTAATTCGATAGCAAGTCTGGTTTTCTGAACGTAGATGAATATTAGAACCAAACCGGAAGCAATCCGACGATGTGAGATATATCGAAACAAAAAATTAAAAAATTGATCGAAAATAAAACTGCTCAAAAAAGAAGTGAAAAGTTTAAATGTAGAATGAAAGAGATTTAAGAAAGTTCTTAGATAGAATTTGGATAAAAAAAGAGATATGTTTTTGGATAAAATGAAATCTGATTTGGTGATTGAGAATAAAATTAGAAAATATAGTGATAATAATAAGGTAAATCAATCATTTCTGTAAATAATATAAAAAAAAGAATCTATAAATTGATAATAATAAAAAATTAAAAAGGTAACTAAAATTAAAAAGTAAAATGGAAATGAATGGGTAAGATTTGGAGATAAAATCAACGGCAAAGATGAGCGATACCAATTTAGCATGTGTCTTTGGGAGGGAAAAATGAAACGGAACTATCCTGCTTTTGAGTGTGTGTGTGTATATATATATATATATATTATTAAAAGCAATTATTATTCAAAAATCTGTTTCCCGCCCAAAATATATTCTGGAATCTTTTTTTTCTCCTTTCACACATTTTTTACTCTTCGCACACGTTTTTTTGGCAGTTTGGAAACTCCCCACTTACTATTTGTTTTTTTTTCCTTCCAGCAGGAACCACTCCGTCAATTTTCAAATTAATTAACTCCCCACTTTCATCTTCATTTTCTCTGTGTATTGGTCCCCCCTCTCCCTTTTTTTTTTACTAATCAGATTTCCAATCCTAGTAGTTTTACTTTTTAACTGCCCATTTGCATGTAAAGCTTTAAGTTTTTTTTTTTTTCTCTGCTAAACCCTTTCAAAGACTCCAGAATTCGGTAGCCCCAAGTGTGAGCTCCGGCCAAGCAATTAGATTCTTAAAAGCAGTCATGATCACAAGCGTTTTCCTAAGATTACCCCGTTAACTTCAACATAACAGCGACATCTCCAGTTCTATTCGTGTTCAGTTTGATGTTTGGGCTAGCGGGAATTGTTATATCATTGGTCATGTAGTGGCTAAGAAAATTTAAATTTAATTTTATGACTTTTCAACTCGTATTACTACGACTTCTTTGACTTTTCAAATTTTTCATATACTCGTCTAGGTGAAGCGAATTATGTTATGAGAATGGAAATTTCATAGCTTAATAATAAGTTGAAATACAACCTAAATAATTCAAAACTTATCAAAATAATTTCTAACGAATTAACTTCAAGAATTTTAACCCCCAATTAGTCCCTATTGCCAACCAAAAACTTTCAAAACCTTTGGTCCCTCTTCTTCCATTGAGCTAATATTATTTAAAGCCTGAAAACACTCCAATTTCACCCGTAAACTCATTCTTCTCCCAGCAGCAGTAAGGTAATAAACTCCATCCCTCTCTCTTACTCCATCTTCTTCCTCTCATTCTTCTATTTCAACACTAACTAGTTTTCATTCTTCTTTCTTGCAAACAAATCAACCAAAGCTAGCGAAAGAGAATCAAGCCATATATCAAAATCAATAAGAATATTATACTACAAGGTAAACAACTCTTTTCTTGTTCTATGTTCGTCCATTTTCTACTCTTTACCAGTAAAAACTCAAACAAGTGTGCATTATAATTTTCACCAAATGCATGTATTATAACCATTATTTTCATCATCCTCATAAACCATAAAAAAAAAAAAAAGAAAAGAAAAGAGAACATCTGAAAAAAACGCAGTTTCAGTCGAACCAAGCAAGACCCAAAAATGGGTCATCTTCATTTCTTCACCAAACTTCACAAAATTAGTGTCTATGGCTTCCTTTCACTACGAGGAACACGAATATATAAATATTTTGGCCGGAAACCAGCCAAACTCACTGGAAAATCCCCAAAACCTTCAAGTGCTCCCAAAAAAACTACCATAATACATTCTGATACTTAAATGGTTGGAAAGAGCTCGCCGAGAGCTTTCTATTCCACCTATTTTCCCTTCAATTTGACGGAGTTTTGGTCGGAAAATTTGGCACTAAAGATCCCAGCCAACTTCGAATCACCTCTGTACGCTTCTTGCTCATCTTCCATTGTGTATTATCCCAAAAATCTAAGACAATAACCATTGAATTTTTCATTTTAGTCCCTAAAAGTTTTAAAAACATATAACTAAGTCCTAAACTATGGTCAACATTAGTCTTGACCTCAAGAATTCCCAAGACACTTAAGTTGACCCTAAAGTTGTTATCTAAATCTAAGTTGGTCCCCAAATATTTTAAATAATTAATTTCAGCCCACTAAACTTTTAAGTTTTGCATAATTGGTCCTTGTATTTTCAATTCTAATCGCATAAGTCTTTAAACTTTTAAGTTAACTTAAATTGACCCTCAACCTATTCAAACTTATTAAAACTAAAGTCTTCTAACTATTATAATTATTCAATTTAACCTCTGAAAATTTAATTACTTTATAAAGGTCCTAAATCCTAAACCAATCAAATTGAATGTAAACTCTAAAACTCATAAGTGATCAATTAGACCCTTAAACATTTTAAGAATCCAAAATCTTAAAGCATTAACTTTCATAAATATTCAATTAAGCCCTTAAAGTTTAAGATTCTCCTTTCAATGATAATTCAAACATACTAAATCACTTTAAACTTTCATTTGCTAGACAAGGGCGCTTTAAGTTTCAAGTTTAAATAGCATCACAGCTCGTACAATATTTCAAGCAAACTCTTTTAAGACTATTGAGGAGCGGTTTAAATTATGCAACTTCTAGTTGATTGATCATGTCCTTTCCTTTTGTGTTGATTATGGTTGTGACTTGAATGCATAAAAATATTTACTAGGGACCGCAAATTGATCCGAGGTCAAAAGTAGGACATTGGGATAGCCCACCGTGTAATTATAATTACTAGCGCTAGTATGTTGTCAGTAATCGCAAATTGGTTCGGGGTCAAAAGTAGGCCCTTAGGATAGCCTATAGTACAACTTCGAAAATTTTAAAGTTTAAAGAGTAGAGTTTTCAATTATAATCGCATATTTGGTTTGACACGAATAGATTGACTTGCCCCACTGAGTATAATATTATTATTATTATACTGATCTCAACTTTTCCTCCTTCCAAGTTAAGGGCTTGGTCATAGTCGAGGCGATGAGAAAGGCCCACTAAATATTTTGATTAAATGTTATGTATTACTTTTTTTTGCTAAATACTTTATTGGTATTATATTTTGAACAATTACTTTGGTCGACAACTCTAAACATATATTTTGGGCATTATGTAATTGAAATAATCATTATGTTTCCGTACATATTCTATCCTCATTAGTTATTTATTTAAAAAAAATTTACTTGTTAAATTCAAAAATGAAAATGTGACTTTTAGTAACATTCCAAAATTTAAGAAATTGGGGTGTTATAGATCACCCGTGGTTTCTTTATACTGGTGCTTTTGGGTGATTACGTTGGTGTGGATTTATAATTACGATAGGTAAAGTTGGAAGGTTGTCGTTCGTAACCAATACGGCTAGAAACCGAGAAGAAGATGTAAGAGCAGGTAGGCGTCACGAGTAAGGAGCCAAATGAGGCTGATCTCGAAATCTTGTGGTATGTTTCATTGTTTAAACTATTAACAAAATGACGCCATTTCTTTTTAGTTGTTGTAAACTTTCCTAGATACAGGTATGGTTTTGAGATTTCAAATCGATAGATAAGGGATTTTTTTATTAATTCCACTTGTCATGGACATTGCACAGATATTTAGAGATTTTATGATAAGCAACCAATTGCGAGGTTCTGTTTTCATATCTTCCAAAAATGGGCACCTAACATCTTGTCAGGTTAGATAAGGGTGTGATGGAATCATTTTTTGAATGGAATTATGCAAATTAACGTCTAATTCCATAAATGAGTAGTTCCTAAATATGTTGGGAAGCCAGTCCTCCCTCATTTGGAAATGCAGAATAGAATTGAAGAAGTCTCAAAACATAGCTATACTCTCACAAACACTCTAAATGTTACTAGGGATGTGTACAGAATAGTCAATTGGTTTATATCAGTTTTGTATTAGTTTTAGTTAGTCGATTTGTATGACACGTGTCTTGTGTTCATTGGTTTTCCTTATTCTTTAGTTGAGGTATAAGTGAATAACTGTATAGATTTACCGACATTGAATATAGATGAATGTACGACATATTCTTCTCACTCGCTCTCTCTAGATTTCGATCCTTGAACTTGTACATGGTATCATAGCACCATTGATTGATTGATTCATGGCAATCTGAAGGAATCGAGAGGGGAGATGAATTACGCATATGTTGTTGATTACATACAGAATGATTCATGCGGAAGGTATTGCGAATGCTGGTATAAGGCAAAATTATAATGGGGATCCACTAAACCTACAAAACTTAGTCCATCCAAGACTGATTCTTATCACAGATCCCCTTATCGGCAGCAATTATATGAGTTGGAGCCATTCTATGAAAATAGCACTTGGTGTGAAGTTGAAACTAGGATTTGTCGAGGGAAAATGTGCGATGCCATCCAAAGATTCACCGAGCTATGACTAGTGGAAGCGAGTGGATTGTATGGTGAGATAGTGGATCCTCAATTCAATTTCCAGAGACATTGCTGATGTGTTCCTGTTCACTAACACAGCTAGTGAGCTCTGGTCGGAATTGAAAGAAAGATTTAGTGAGCGTAATGCTCCCATTCTCTACCAACTGCAGCGAGAAACGTGTAGCATATCACAAGGTAATGAATATGATGCTGTTTATTTTACTAAACTGAAAAGGCTATGGGATGAACATGTTTGTATGTTGCCTATTCCTGTATGTACTTTTGATGCTGTAAAAGAGATAGCTGAGTTGGACATGAATGGCAAACTAATGCAGTTTCTTATAGGATTAAATGAGACTTATGATCGCCAATGAGGTCTAGCCCATTTGGTTAGCGGGCTAGGCTAAAGTACTAAGACCTAGAGGCCATAGGTACAATTCCCTTATATGGGATATTTTCTACATTTTATTGTAGTATTTATTCCCCTATATGTGGGTTTGAATTGTTGATTTTATTGGCGTTGTGTTTCAGCTGGACAAATATCTATGCACATTTGTACTGCTATAATGCAGATTGACTTGTAATTGTAGTTTAAAAGATGAGACTTATGATCAGATAAGAAACCAAATCTTAGTCATGGAGCCATTACTAACTATTAATAGGACGTATTCTTTGGTGCTGAGGGTTGAAAAATAGAGAATTGTGAAACAAGAGTTTCCAGATGCCACTGAAAATGCAGCAATGATGGATAGGTATCAAGGAGGGAATAGAGGAGGAGCCAGTAGAAGAGGAACTATTCGGGGGAATAATAGAAAAAGAGAAAGGGGATAATATAGCAAAGAAGAGAAGGCTAATCAGTACTGTGACCGTTGTAAGGTATATGATCACCTAATTGATGATTTCTTTGAAATTCATGGTTAGCCGGACTGGTATTTGGCTCTAAAGGACAAAAGAAAGGCTTATTCAACTCACAGGGCAACAAAAAATTTGGCTAATACTCCTCTAAGTTTTGAGGAAGGAAGCACTAGCACCAACAACAATATGGGCCTACAAAACACATATATAGCAAGCTTGCTTTAGCAGGAAGTTGCTAAGCACTTGAAGATGCAAAGTGAAAACAGCCAGCAGGTGAATTTCGCCCACTTTACAGACTTTGCAGGTATAAAAACCATAAAAAATACTTAGTACGCATTAGCTATGCTTGATCAATTAGGGGATGGAACTTGGATACTTGACACTGGAGCTAGTAGCCATGTGCTCATAGATAAGAACCTCCTATATAAACCTAAACGGTACATATGCATACACTAGTTTACTTACCTAATGGCACAATAAAATAGTCGCACACAGAGGTCAAGTCCATTTAAACAAAAGATTGTGCATGGAAGATACCTTGTATGTCCCTAGTTTTAAATTTAACCTCCTATCAGTTGCAAAACTAACTGAACTTGCCCAATTGAAATTCACTTTCTACCCCAAATATTGCCTTGTGCAGGACTTACAGACTAAAGAGACATTAGTTTTGTGAAGGATGATTGGGAAGCTCTATCTTGATCAATCCAGCCTAAACACCAAAGCTGTCAGCATTTCTCTTATTTCCAATAAATGTTTTTATTTTCTTTCATAGGCTACATACTGTAATAATACTGTGCAAGGGTGACACAGTAAGTTAGGCCATGCATCCATTACTATAATGCAACATTTGGATTTTCTTAAACCTTTTTCATTCTGATCTGAGTGCTTTGGAAGAATGTGATATTTGCCATAAAGCCAAACAGTCCAGATTGCCTTTTCCTATTAATTCTACTCATACCAGTGATGTTTTTGAATTATTGCACTTGGATGTTTGGGGTCCTTACAAACAAACTTCTTTAACTAGAATGATACGAACTCGAATTGTTCGTATCGAAATACAAGAACAAAAAAAAAAAAAAAATAGAATATAATGGATTAATTCGAGAAAACCCACCCCTCCCAAATATTGGTTTTTGGGTAGAAACCAATAGAACTCCCAAGACAAACACTAGTTTGTAAAATAATTCATTCCACACTCTTATTCAAAGTTTATACATGGCAATTTACACAAACAATTTCCAAAACATGCATCTTAAAATAAGGGAGCAATAGTCGCTCTATGTTATCCACTACCTAGTAATTAGATGAAATTTAAACTTATCATAACAAACACTAACTTCACTAGTTTGACTAATTCAATTTACGTAATTAAAAAGGTAAAATAAATAAAATAAAAGACTATAACATTTCTTTCCCCTTGAAACTACCCTTGTCCTCAAGGGTAGGAATAAATTATCTTCTCCACCACTTCCAATTTAGGACCAAATATGAGAAGATGTGAATTATTTTTTGGAAGTTGCCTGTTGTTCTAGTTTCATACTCCAAACATTGGGCTATCTGGATGACTTTGCCATACAAGATGACTGAAATTTGATATTTGGAAACATTTGCTCGACTTTCAATATTTCTGAAAAGACAAGGCTTCTTCTTTCATCAATTGGAAAGATTTTGGAGTTATCACATCCTGGCATTGCCCAACACTTACTACTAGGAAAAAACTGTAATTTTTCACTCTTGTGCCGAAATTCTTTTGAATTATTGGAAATAAGTTCCAACAATCTCTCTTTTTTGAAAGAGACATCTATATCTTCAGATGTAAAGCATGTCGGAATAAAAAAACCTACACTTCTTTCTTCAAAAGAATAATCAGTTTCCTTATATTGTTGCTCCAGAATAGATAATGCAACTTGACATCAAACATGTTGACCTAGTTTTTCATTTTGCCCAGCATGTCTTCCATTTCTTTTTGAGAAATATCAATAAGTTGAACTATGTTCTCCAAACATACCACTTGTTGCTCAAGTGATTGGGCCATGTCTGGCTCTGATACCAAATGATACAAACTCAAACAGTTCGTATCAAATACAAGAACAAAAACAAAATAATAGAATATAATAGATTACTTCGAGGAAGCCCGACCCTCCCTAGTCTTGGTTTTCTGTAAGAAACCAATAAAACTCCCAAGACAAACACTAGTTTGTAAAATAATTCATTCCACACTCTTATTCGATGTTTATACATAGCATTTTATACAAATAATTCCAAAACATGTATCTTAAAATAAGGGAGCAATAGTTGCTCTATGTTATCCACTACCTAGTAATTTTATGAAATTTAAACTTATCATAACAATCACTAAATTCACTAGTTTGACCAATTCAATATATGTAATTAAAAAGGTAAAATAAGAAAAATAAAAGACTCTGACATAGAAATCCATATTTGTTGACCATTGTTGAGGATTACACATCAACATGAACATATTTGTTAGCACATAAGAGTCAGGTGCCTCAGTTCTTGGGTAACTTCCTGAAAATGGTGGAGACTCTATTTGGGAAGACAGTTAAATATGTCAAGAGTGATAATTGTACTGAATTCACAAATAAGGAATGCCAAGAATTGTTTCTGAATTTGATATTTCACACCCCCAACAAAATGGGTGGTGCAAAGAAAGCATAGGCATTTATTGCAAATTGTTTGAGCCTTAATGTTTCAAAGCCAAATGCGAATTAAATTTTGATCATATTCTATTCTGATGGCAACTCACCTCACTGACATATTGCCTAGCCAAATACTAAACAGGAAATCACCCTTTGATATCTTTTATAAAACCAAACCAGATTACACACACCATTTTAAAACCTTTAGGCTGTTTGAGCTATGCCACAAACACTAAACCAATCAAAGACAAATTTGAGGCAAGGGCATATAAGAGTTTTTTTGATGCTCTTTATTTTATCAATTTATAATTTTAACTACATTAATTTGACATTTGATTTAATAACTATTCAATTACAACCACATATTTTCCACTTTTTTACATTTTCAATATACATTCTACCTCTCTTATTATAAATTCTCCCCATTTTGACAAATAAAGAGCATCAAACAAGCTCTAAATGTGTATTTGTTGGTTTTGTTCCAGGACAAAAGGCACACAGATTGTACAATCTTCAAACACACCAATTGCCTATTTCTAGAGATGTTATTTTCCAAGAAAACTCCCTTCTATATCAGTAATCATTACCAGATCAGGAACAAACCCATTTCCCTTTGATAATAGCTAATATTCCTTTACCTGATTCAGATTTCCATACCTTATCACCTCTGAAAACTATTGTGATATCCCAATTCTTTTTATTCTTCCATTCCACGTAATATATTAAAAATATAGGACCAAATTAAATGTGCACACAAAATTTAGGATTAAAGTGGAAACAAGAATTATGTTATTTAAAAAAATGGAAATTAAATGGTCCAGAAAGTTCTCGGGTAATTGGGCCAATTTCTACATAATATATATATATATATATTTATATATATAATATAATATATCTCATATAAACCAAATCAAAAGACAAACAAAACAAAAGAAGCAAGAAAGAGAGCAGGGAGCCGAAGACATTCTGCCGAATTCTCGTGACAGAAAAAAATATATTTGAAGAATCTTAGGAAGTGGGAGAAGGGAAATACAAGGAGTAAACAAGTAAGTCTTCTTAGTATTTAACCTTTGGGGTTTATATAAGTTAAAGAATATAGGGTTATGGAAATTTTTATGAATATTTAATATTAGGTTATAATTTTATTTAATACATGTTTTAAATGCATCAAATAGTTATTTGATAATAAAATATGAGATTCTTGATGTTATTATAGGGATTTATAGTAGATAGTGTAAAGACAAAAATTTTTATAGTTGAAACTTTATACAGAGTAAGTGAATTGGAATTTTGATAAAAGTTAGTGCTATGATTTTATGAAATAGAATTATAGTAAGTGAGAAACTGGTGAAGTTAAGAATTAATATAAGAAATGAATGCCTTAAGATGTAATAATAAATGTAGAAATTCATTTAAGACTAAAAACTAGTGTTTAAAGATTAATAATTAGTGTTATTTGTTATTTTTAGTAGGCATTGAGACTTTAATGTGTGAGGCCCTACAATTTCTAAGATAGAATAAAGACTAAAGTATTTATATGAATGGTTTAATATTTAAAAGTAAGTGTAGAAAATCTTATTAAAGGATAAAAATTAATGTTTAAAGATGAAAAGTTAGTGTTGTTATTTCTAGTGGATATTTAAGATTTTACTATGTGATATTATTACAATTTTAAGATGGAATAAAATCCAGAATGATTAGATAGGAGGGATAACTATATGTTTAATGTGAAAATGAAGAAATCTTGGGAAAGTTAATGTGATACAGAATATGAATTCCAAAGGAAATGTTATGTTGATACACTTTAGTTTAAGTAGAGAAAATTTTTAATTAGTGAAATATGTTACGAAGAACAAAAATGAAAAGAAAATGAGAAAACAAGTGTAAAGAAATTAAGTTATGTTTGACGGATGAAATATGATAATGGATTATTGATTCTATTATTAATTTATGTTACAGGGGACACAGAAGAGGTTGGAAAAGCTTACCAACCAAATTAAATCGCCTATATAGCCAGTGAGTGGAATCTTCTCAAATCTCTTGCAAATAAAATTTATTGTGTTTTGATTATATGTGATGATGTGAAGTTTATGACAAAAATGCTTTTATGGATATTTTGAAAGTTCTTTTCTTATTTAAGAAATTTATGAAATTTGAAAATGTGATATTTAAGAATTTTCGAGATGCATGATTTGAGATTTCTCCAAATTATATCCTATGTTTATGATCATACCGCCTACAGGCGAAGGGGCCTATATGGCTTAAGCTGACCAAATGATATGCCGCATATGAGCGAAGGGGCCTATGGTTCAAGCTGACCAAATGAACGCCGCTCAGACGAAGGGCCCTATGTTCTAGCTATGGCTCAAGCTGTTTATTGTACCGCCTAGGGCGAAGGGGTCATAAGGTACCTATGGCCCAACCTGGTGTCTACGCGCGTATAACTTGATATCATGATTATGGAATGTTGGATACACTTTGAGCGAAAATTCTATGATAGTATTGAAATGAAAAGATTTTCATGATGTTCTAGCATTGCAATGACTTTATGAATGTTTGATCCAAGATGAATTTCTTACAATTTACTTGGATGAATGTAAAAGTGACAAATGTGTTCTGCTTAAAAGTATTACAGTTTTCTTTTAGCATTCCACTCACTGGGTGTTAATTCTCACGAAAATACTTTTCAATATTTCCCCTTCCAGGTATTAATTGAAGTTTGAGCAACTTTTGGGATCCATTCTAGAGACGAGCCTTTTGACAAGGTTGGCATGATCAACTAGAAATGTAACAAGGAAATATATTTTGATGTGATTAAATATATTTTGATATATTGACATGCTTATGTATATTAAGAAGAAAATAATAAGACTAATATACTTTTGAATGCATATCTCTATGTAGAGTTCATTATGTTATGATATATATTTGACTTGGTGTGTTTTGGTGGTCGGTTGAGGTTTTGGATTGTGTTGGAGAATGGGTTTGGTAAAATTCTTGTCGTGCAGCGTGGTTTATTCATAAAATAGGGGAGATGCTGCCAAAATTTTTAAGAAGTTTTAATAAGTCAACGAGCCTTAACGGTGAATTCTAACTTCTAGTTAAAATTTATCGTCGACGTACATCACATTTCTTATATATTAAAGATACTAGGGGTGATGCGTGTCAACTATTCCCCTCATCAGCTTACCAATTCTTCACCAGCTTCACCTCATAGTTCCACGTCTTCTTCTTTATCTGTGCAACAGAACTAGAACCAGACTAATATGCCACCGAAACTGATGCATAGGGCTAATGTCTCCATCACTACCACAAATACATTTTCTAGTTCCCACTATACTCCACCTACATTTCCATATTATATTTCACCACTTTTTTATCATGATGTGTTACTTTTTTAGCAAATGTGTCAAGCGGCCAAGAACCAATTTCCTACAGTCAGGCTAGTAAAGATGCAACCTGGGTGCAAGCAATGCAAAATGAATTGGATGCCTTGGAGAAAAACCAGCCCTAGGAGTTGACAGACCTACCACCAAACAAGATTGCTATTGGGTCAAAATGGGTGTATAAGATCAAGAGACATCCAGATGGTACCGTCGACAGATAGAAGGTTAGAAGATCGGAAGAGGATATCATCAAGTAGGAGGAATTGATTACACCGATAGCTGTTCCCCTGTAGCTAAATTGGTGACAGTTCGACTCTTAATTGCTATAGCTACTGCACGGTCTTGTCCCCTTCATCAATTGGATATTAACAACGCCTTGGATATCTAATGACAAAGGCTACATGATCCCACTAGAAGGGTATAAACCAGCTAGCTCTAATCAGGTATGCAATCTGAAACGAAGCCTCTATGGTTTTAAACAGGCTTCCCAACAGTGGAACAGTGAGTTAAGTGATAAATTACATGCTTTTGGTTTTGTTCAGTTCCCACATAACCATTGTCTTTTTGTGAAAGAGTTGTACTAGTTTTTTGGCAATCTTACTCTATGTCGATGATGTATTGGTCACTGGTGATAATGAGGAACATATCAAAGAAGTGAAGGATTATTTACACTAGTTATTTACTATAAAAGATATGGGGTTTGCTAAATATTTGTTGGGGCTGGAGATTGTTGGGGCTGGAGATTGCACGAAATGATTCAGGGGTTTATCTTAATCAACGGAAGTATATTTTGGATATCTTAAATGATAGTGGCTTACTTGGTGCAAAACCTACATCACACCTTTGCCTAAGGGATTGAAGTTATGTGCCGTCATGGGAACACCACTTGCTGAACCAGATAAGTATAGAAGGGTGGTAGGTCCATTGTTATACCTTAACATGACTAGACCAGACATAACTTTTGCTGTCAAATAGCTTTGTCAATATGTACATATCTCTTGTCATGGTCACTGGAATGCAGTGAAACGTTTGTTGAAGTATCTGAAGGGGACACCTCCAAAAGGTCCTTTTTATCCATCTAATAATAATTTTCAGCTTTAAGGTTTCTGTGATTCAGATGGGGCTTCTTGTATTGATACTTGGAAATCCATTGCCGGGTATTGTGTCTATCTAGGTAAAGCATTGGCCAGTTGGAAGACTAAAACGCAAACAAACATTTCTCGTTCCTCAGCTGAGGCTGAATATCGCAGCCTTGCCACCGCTATCTGTGTGCTAAAGTGGATAACAGTCCCTGAAAATTCCATTATCCTTGCTAATCCTACTTTGGTGTGATATTAGGGCAACACTTCACATTGTTGCAAACCCAGTTTTTCATGAAAGAACAAAGCATCTCGAGATCGATTGCCATATTCTACATGGTTTTGTTCTTCCTCAGCATTTACCTACCAAGCTTCAACGTGCCAATATTTTCACAAAGGCTTTGGCTTTCCCCAGTTCAATTTGCTTCTTTCCAAGTTGGGGCTGATGGATCTTTATCAATCCTCTCCAACTTAGCGGGCTGTACAGAATAGTCAATTGGTTTATATCAGTTTTGCATTAGTTTTAGTTAGTAGGTTCGTATGACACGTGTCTTGTGTTCATTGGTCTTCCTTATTTTTTAGTTGAGAGATAAGTGAATAACTGTATAGATTTATCGACATTGAATATAGATGAATGTATGACATATTCTTCTCGCTCGCTTTCTCTCTCTCTCGCTCTCTCTGTGTGTGTTGATTTCGATCCCTAAACTTGTACAGGATGAGGTTTTTAGCATACTTTTAGATGGTACATCTATTATTCTAATTAGTATTTTGCTTCATTATAGATAGATTGCATATATATGATTACTGGCCAAAAATTTATCACTTAATTGAAATATATATCATCCGCCTGAGTCTTGGATAAAATATAAAAAGCATACTTAATTTGCATGTACCACTAATCCAATGGAAAACAAAGTGCTCAATTACCATTGCTATAATATAGTGTTACCATATTTGGACAATGATATATTGCATACATATATATATATATGATTAGTGTTATCATACAGTGTGTGTATATATATAGTAATGAGAAGACGACATAGTGATAAAAAATGGTACCAAGGAGGAAGAGATAAAAACTATAATGGCAACAGCTCTAAGTTAGGGACAACTAAATGATTCCTCTTGGAAAATCTTGATATTGGCTGTGTTTGGATGCTTTGCTAATTGTTATACAAGGTAAAACTTTGATATTGCTGTGAAATCTATTATCTATTATAAACTCTTAATACTGTTGAGCTAAGGTAGGCCCCACTACCATTTCCCCGCTCAAGCTCAACTCCCATTTACATTTTTTTAAATGTTTTTACGGGGTTCTTCAAAATGAAGAATTGACAAAGCCAACTGCCTTATTAATTTGTTGCTCTTTCCATTGCATCTTTTCTTTATTTTTCTTCCCAATGCCTACTGAAATATGGAAACCCCAATTAAGAGACGCTTTTCTTCTTTCTCCTTTCTTTGGCTGATATCTTTTTCCCTTTTTTTTTTTTTTGCCATTTTCGTCAAATAATAATTTCTCTACAATTGGTGATTCTTTCTTCAATTTGGATGTCCACAATGAGTTCGTCATCAGAGGCAGTAATTGAGCTCCGGTGAAGAATATTTTTGACATTTTCTTTAACTAGATTTTATATGGTAGGGCTACTTATGACTATGAGGGGAAAAAGAGCCTATACACTCGTCACCTTGAATCCCATGCGGTGATGGAGAAGAGCTATATGGCAATGTCTAGAATTAATATGTTGAACTTTGTGAATATAAGAGCATCCAAAGTGGCAGTGTTAAGTTAAGGTGTTAGTAAAGTTATTAATTAACAACTCAAAAATGTAATTACATTAGTGGTATTAATGAAGTTGTTAAAATAATCTTTTTAACAACTTGTTAACTTTGTTATCAAAGTTAACAAAAATTTTAACAACTCATGTAGTCAATCATATTTATTTTCTTTATTTTTTATATTGTTTATAGGTTGAATTAATTTGGTCATAGCCTACTTTTAACTTAAAGTTAAATTATAAGGGTTAATTTAACACAATCAATGTGTTAGATATCAATAGCTAAATTTAACATTCTTACATAGCACTTAACAAAGTCGTTGTCCAGGTCGCCCGAAATTTTGACTTCGTCATTAATACCTTCTGTGGGAACTGACGAAAAGCCATGGTCAGTACATGTCATACCTGTAATCAACCCTCAGGACCTTGATCGACGAGCCATGAGTCCCAACAAGATGGTATTGCACCCTTAAGAGATAAGGTCGCCCATGACCCTCAAGTCAACCCTACCACATACACTACAGGTCAAGGCACTCCCACAGCTACTGATCTAAATGAGGGGCAACCTCATGCCACTATAGCCAGATCGGAAGAGCACACATTGATAAGCTACACAGTTTATTACAGAGGCAAGCTCCCACAGCGGCCTCTATGCCAACACCAGAGGTGCGACCTCATCCTGCTGCTACGAATACTCCCAAGAATGAAGGAAACCAAACAAGAGAAGCAAATATCATAACCCTAACTGCAGAAGAAATCACTCGCTTAAGCCAACAAGGCATAACAGAAGGATTAAGGCAAAATGTTGAGGCAAAACCAACTTATAGCCGAAAATCACCTTTCACTGAAGAGATCAAGACCTTTCCTCTGCTTGAAAAATTCAAGTATCCTTGCGAAAAGGAGTATGATGGTAGTGCTGACCTGAAGAACCATCTCAACACATACATAGATATCATGGAAATGTAAAATGCCCCTGATCAGATACTTTGCAAGGTGTTCCCTCAAACCCTTAGGGGAGCAACTCGCGCCCGGTATGCAACCCTACCGGAAGGGGATTGACCTTGTAGAGAAGTTTCTCACATTCATTGCAAGTAGCAAAAAGATCAGAAAGACTGCCACCTCTCTCATATAGATGAAACAGAGGGCTAATGAAACACTTAGAGAGTTTATGAGTCGTTTCAATATTGAATGCGTCCAGACGCCTGACCTTTATATCACTGCTGTTGTATCCGCTCCCACACAAGTAGTTAAATGTGAAGAGTTCAAGAGTTCTCTTTCAAAGAATCCCCCGATAATGGTTAGTGACATCTTAAAGAGAGGAGAAAATTACATCAACATGGAGGAAACCCTCTACCCTCTAGGTCGCACAGAGTAAGAGCCTCAGAATGAGAAGAAGTCATTTGAGAACTCAGGGAAATCAGATAATAAGCGGCTTCATAATGAAGGTTATAAAGAAGGAAACTCACAATAAAGAAGACGAAGCTCAAGTCTAGAAATTTATACTCCACTGAATGCACCACGAGAATTTGGAGAACATGACCGGAAGTGAGAATGGCACCAATGGAAGAGCACGACCTCGTGGAAGTTGTCCCTAACAAATCTTTTGTAGTATAGCGATTGAACATGCCATGTCTGAATGGGGAATTTGAGAAGCAACGTTGTAATAAATGGGAAAGGTACTCTTTTTCCTCAAGCTAGGTTTTTCTTCCTAGTGGTTTTACCAAGGGAGGTTTTATGAGGCCTCCATTCCTTTTATTTTCCTCTATCAAAGACCATAAAAAAGTTTCTTGGTACAACACTTTACTTTTCATTGACAAGACCAAACATGTAAGTAACCTACGCCTCTTGAATATAAGTAAGAAGTGCGACCTCAAAGGGCGAATACAAGTAACCCTCTAACAGATAGGTGAATACAAGTTACCTACACCTCCTGAATATAAGTAGGGAGTGCGACCTCAAAGGGCGAATATAAGTAACCCTTAATCAATATACCTCCTGAATATAAGTAAGGGGAGCGACCTCAAATGGCGAATACAAGTAACCCTCCAATAAATAGGTGAATACAAATAACCTACGCCTCCTGAATACAAGGAAGGAGTGCGACCTTAAAGGGCGAATACAAGTAACTCTTAATCGACACGTCTTTGGAATACAAGTAGGAAGCACAACATCAAAGGGCGAATACAAGTAACCCTTAATCAACACATCTCTTGAATACAAGGAAGGAGCATGACATCAAAGGGCGAATACAAGTAACCCTTAATCAAAGTGCCTCCTGAATACAAGTAAGAAGTGCGACATCAAAGGGCGAATACAAGTAACCCTTAACCAATGCGCATCCTGAATACAAGTAAAGAACACGACCTCAAAGAGCGAAGATAAACTTCGAACTTCAAAGATTAAAACCCAAATGTTAAAACACGAATCAACTTCAAAGTCATACGCGATCCTATAACGAAAAGAGGTCAACCTTAGTTGATCAAAAGAGGTCGACCTAAAAGAGGTCAGTCAACTAAAAGAGGCCAACGAAAAGAAGCCGGCCAAGAAGATGACCCCTAAATAGGTCACCCCAAAGAAGGGAAGTCGCCTCATCCCAAAAGAGGACAACAACCAAAGAGGGCGCCCCGTCTCTCGGGCAACCTCTAAAGACGTCGCCCTCTCATGAGGTCTCTCCAAAAAAGAGGGTGACTTCCAAAGAGGTAGCCACCCCTCTCAGGCGACCTCTTAAGAGGTCGTCCTCTTTTCTTTGCCCCACCATAAAAGAAAAGGTCGAACCAAAACGGGTCTCCCTAAAAAAGAGGTCAACCAAAAAAGACACCACAAATCCGCTACGAGTGCTTTCCAAATATCAACATAAACCACTCAACATCACTCCAAGATCAGTAAAGACTAGATGCAACACAAAAGCAAACATCATACTATGCAAAACAATAAGGCAACCTAAATAGGGCGACCTACATAAGGCGACCTAAAAAAGGCAACGTCAATAAAGAGACCTAAATAGGGCGACCCCAATAAGGCCACCTAAATAAGGCGACCTCAATAAAGCGACCTACATAGGGCGACGTCAATAAGGAAACCTAAATAGGGTGACCTCAATAAAGCCACCTAAATATGGCGACTTCAATAAGGTGACCTACATAGGGCGACCTCAAAAAGGGCAACATCAATAAGGCCACCTAAATAGGGTGACCTCAATAAGGTGACCTAATAGGGTGACTTCAAAAATGGTGAATTCAACAAAGAGACCTAAATAGGGCTAGCTGAAAAGGAAGACCTAAATAGGGCTACCTCAATAGGGCGACCTCAATAAGGCGACCTACTTAACAGTTCACGTAACCCTTGAATACTTTTTTTTTTATAGAGCAGGTCTCTTGACCCTTAGAGGCTCTTTGGTGGGTCGTACTGCCTTATCGAATTCAAGATAGGCACAACTTCAGTGAATTCAAGAATGGTGCATGAGCTTATGAGTTGAAGGCAGATAAGATTAAGTAGCCTAATTTACTGGCGCCTGGACTCGAGATACACGACCTCAATGAATTCAACTAAGGTTTGACCTCATCAAGAAAAGTGCACGACCTCATTGGCCAAGTAGGAATCCCCATAGCTCGTGTTAAGATGAGATTATAGTCAACTTATATTCAACTATTGCGTATCACCTACTTAGGACACACTTTTATCTCATTCAACAACTCTAAAAGAAAGAAATTTAAAGAAACCTAAGACCTGAAGTGAGCTGAGACCTATATATGGTGACCTCGCCCTTCTCATATTCATAGCCTAGGTCATTAGGGCTAGGTATCCTAAAGGAATAATGGGCGAAGCAGGTCGAAGTCATTCATTAACTTAACAACTTGATGCTCTTTCATAGGACTCAAAAACCTCCAGCCATGATTAAAGATTCATTTTTGCATATCGAGGCCGACTTCAACCTCGTATGTAAGGGGGCCTATGGTGGTACTAGAGACCCCTTCCCCTCCAAAAAAAAAAAAAAAAACCCCCATAAAGGCCAAGGCCTAAGGTCGAGGGGTCAATCCTTGGGGGACACAATTCCTTATGTGGAATTTACAAAACCATGAGGGGGCACGTAGAGGACAAAATCGTCGTGTCACGTGTAAAAAAATACACGTCAACAATTTTCATCTTGCAATCTTTTCTAAAAACTTATGATAATTTTGTGTTTGCTTAGTGAGTTACCAGAATTCTTATAAAGACTATACATGGGCTGAACAAGGAGGTTGCTTTGCATAGATAAAGGGCAATGGAAAAATATGGAGATAATGCAAGTCCTTACTAGTATGTGGATTATTAAATGATTTACAATAAGTAAAAAATATTAAAATTTGTCGTTGCATTTAATTTTCTTCAAGTTAGTTTTTATTTGTAGAATGTTGCATAAGTTGAACAGAACTTTGATAAGTAGGCCATTTGAGAAAACTTGAACTTTCAGTCATAAAAAGTGCTATTTTTGTGTAAGTATGTAGTCAATGAAGATCATTAATTTGGCTACTTCTTTAATCTCTCTCAAATTTTGAAGATCGTTGCTCTGCTGGGAACATTTTTTTATTTTAGCAAACTGAAACTAGCATCACTTATAATCTAGATGATAAGGATCTATGAATTGAACATTGTTCTAACCAGTACTTTTTATTTTAGTAAGTTTTTCTTAAAAATTTTATATACTAATATAGATTTTTGGAATAAGTACTTTTTGTTAGTCTGAATGGATTTACGTAGGTTAGTTACATGGAGGTAAGTTAAGAAAAGAATTTGTTTAGCCTATCTTTTGATACCAAATGCGGCTTCTTTTGATCTAGGAGTTTCACAAAATAGAAGAGCCTAATGTTTATTTTGCGCAAATGTTTCTAAGGGAGGCAACTGAAGTTATGCTAAACAGGCCTTCGGAGTTTCTCTTTTTTATTTATTTGTCATTCTTTTTTCTCTTTTTATATGATTTCTTGTGCCTAGGCTTGGATTCATTCAGATGTACTAGAACAAACAGAGTCACCAAGGATAGTTGGAACTTCGTTAGCGCTTTTGAAAGAGGGATGCAAAGTTTTATATTCTCCTAGAATTGGTTGTGACCTTAGAAGCCAGTATTATGAAATTCAAGGGTGAGGTATAATGCTCTCTTGTATTTCATTTTTGCTCTCTGGTTGATAATTGGTTCAAGGATATCAAGGCACATAGGGAGAATTATGTTTCAAATATAGCATAATGCATTAATGGTGAAAAGGGTTTTATGTTCAGTTACTAATGAGGTTTAAAACTGAATAAGGATTCTATGCACATAAAATTAAGCCCTTTAGTATCTTTTTCTAAAAAAACAATATAAGAAATTTATGAGATTTGGCCATGTTGAAATCTTTACATCTTACCGAGTTTGATGGCAGTGTGCTGTTACTAAATCACAAGTTTGATTATCTATTGACAGGAGACAAATAGAGAGAGGGAAAAGGTAGGGATTGTGTGCAACGCAAGAGGCATAATACACGGAGAATTGATGGGTGCTTTTGGGTCTCTGGACTAGGAGGAGAAAGGCTTGAGTCAATTTAATGCCCCATTATTTCTATGGTCAATTTATGCCCATTTTGGAATTTTTTGTATTTTCAAAAGGGCTTGAGTCAATTTTACAAAGAAGGAACAAGAAATTGAAGAAACTTTGCGTCTTAAAATGAGTTTTTTTTTCCAGAACTTGCATGGGTTTTTTAGTTTGGTATTTCTTGATAATTATTTATTTCTTTCATGTATTTATGTGTATTGGAGATAGAGTTTCAAAATGCAAATATGTAAGAGATGGAGAAATATTGTATCAAAATTTAAAGAGTTAATAAGTTACAATTTATATCATGGACTTTAATTTTTTATGATAATTGTAATACAATTTTATTACATTATGCATTTTTTAATTTCATTGACATTTTAAAATTTTGATTGCACTCCTATTGGATGACCAAGTGCTAATGAGACCGGGGGAGAATGGGTTTTTCTCTTAAAGGGATTCATTTCATTCAAATAGCACAGAAAACCCTCCAAACAAAGACGAGATAAAAAGAGGGATACAGTCGTGCCAATAGAGGTTACAACTACATATAGTAGCATAAATGGCAACAGAGTGGGCGAGCTAATTAACCTCTCTCGAGATGTGCTCACAAGAACCACAATTATCATTAATGAAGAAGTCACGAACCTCCTGAAAGATAACAAAATCTAATGCGACAAGCTCATTTACATTCAACTGCTGCACCATACGAAGGGCATCTGTCTTCACATTTGCAACTGTCAATTCCCTGTCTTGTGCAAACTTTAGCCCCTCAATAATAGCCATTGCTTCCCCCTCTCGGGCGTTATCACCCCTTCTCCCTTTACTACAAAAGCTCCCCAAACAATGCCTTCATCACCCTACAGAATACCCCACAGTGCATATGAGCGAACCGCCTCTCTTAATGCTGCATCTATGTAAACAAAGTAAGACTGTGAGGCATGCCCTCATCATTCTTCCATTGAGTATTCTACTTCAATCCACTTTCATCATTCACCCTCTTTACCTAAGCTTGTGCTTTCTGCCAGGAATCTAAATAGATCAGAATGGAATCACGTAGTAGTCTACACCGATCAAGGCTCCTCTATTCCACATGTGATTTCATTGCTTCCAAATCAGCCAAGCCGTTGCACAAGAAAGATTCCTATTGTCTTGCGTCAACGAGGGAAGCACACTCTATAGAAAAGCCCTAAACTCCTACCCAATATCGAACCTCACTCCTCCCTTCAAGTCATCCTATAATCCCATTGCCTTCCAAAGCCTCAAAACTGCGGAGAAAGAATTGAAGACGTGGAGGTTAGTTTCCCCAGCATGACACCGCGGAGAAAGAATTGAAGCATCAATGTGTCTATCCCCCAGGTCTTTATTTCTAGGGATCGCACCTTTGATGAGGCGCCAAATGAAATGTCGCATCCTCGGTGCCACATTCTTCTTCCAAATCATATCCCAATTGAAACTATTTCCCTCATTCTCACGGTTCCTAGTATAAAGAGAATTTTAACAAATCATATGGTATCTATTCCAAACTGTATAAACACCATTCGAAGCATGATGCCAAATAAGAAGATCTGAATGGTTAGTAGGAGCAATGGGAATGTCCATAATCTGATTTCGACCCACAGGCCAGAAAACACTCGTAATTAGCTCCTTATTCCAACCGACAGCCGTGATAATATCTTCTATTCTCTCAATCCCTTGCTCCCGTGGAGTAATAGGCAAAAAACCGTGTGCTTCAGGAAGCCAGTAATCCTCCCAAACTCAAATATTTGCTCCATCTCCAAACCTCTAGCGAGCCTCTTTATCAAGAACCTTCTTTCCCCACAATAATCCTTGCCATAAATACTAACACTACATCCTCTATCCTGCCTCGAGAATGGTCATATTTGGGTAATATTTATACTTTAAAATTTGGCCAGCCAAAGATTCAGAATTATAAAAAAGTCTCTAAACCTGTTTTGCCAACAGACTTCGGTTGAAAACCTGAATATCACGAAATCGCAGCCTTCCATATTTCTTTGCTTTGTGCAAAGAAGACCAACTAACCTAGGCAAGCTTCTTTTACTGTGAAGTATCTCTCCACCAGAATTTTGAAAACATACTTTTAATCTCCTTGCACAAATGAACCAGGATCCTGAATAAGCTCATAGCATATATGAGAACAGCATGCAAGACTGCCTTCAACATCACTTCCGGTTCAGCACTAGAATAGAAGCCACGTTTCCAATTTTTAGTGCACTCCTAAATCCTCTCTTTCAAACTATTGAAAGTCTGCACATTGTTCTTCCCTACAACTAAGGAAAGCCCCAAATACTTATCATTCTGCTGCAAAATATTTATCCCTATTAGTTCACCAATCTCTACCCTTTGCTCACCCCCATTAGGTGAAAAAGTAATAGACGTCTTTGCCTTATTCACACATTGTCCCGAAGCCCTCTTGTAGGTCTCCAAAATCGCCTTAATGCACAATACATCCCTCATGTTTGCATGGTTAAGAGAATAGAATCATCACCAAATAGAAGATGACTAATTTACGAACCCCCGTGTGAGCACTACATCCCTAACAATTCCCTTCCCACCTCTGTATAAGATATCAAGCTCGAAAAGGCCTCCGCACATAGAATGAAGAGATATGGCGAGAGCGGGCACCCTTGACTCAAGCCCCAAGAAGGTTTGACACACCCCTTGTACTGACCATTGAAAGTGAAAGAAACTCTGGGGTAGAGATACAATCCATGACGCATTATATCCAAGGTGTCGGGAAAGCCATCTTCTCCATCATGGCACGCACAAAACCCCATTCAACCCGATCATATGCCTTGCTCATATCCAGCTTCAGAGCAAAAAAACCCCTCCTGTCGTTACGCCTTTTCCTCATTGAGTGGATCAATTCAAAAGCTGCTATAGCATTGTATGTAATTTGTCTTCCAAGAACAAAGGCACTTTGATTTGTTGAGGTGAGTGAAGACAACACCTGTTTGAGCCTATTCGCTAAACACTTGGAAATAATTTTACACATGACACTACATAGCGAGATAGGCCTAAAATCGGAAATATGTTCAGGGGATTTCATTTTTGGAATAAGCACAATGGTAGTTTTATTGATAGATTTAACATAACATCTAGAATTGAGAACCTTGAGACAAGCATCAGAAACCAGACCTTTCAAATTCTCCCAATCAGTCTGGTAAAAGAGCGCATGAAAATCATTCACACCAGAAGCTTTATAGGAGTGATATCCTTTTCCCTAAATGGTCTACACAAACATTGAACATCCTGCTGAGATAACATTCTCTGAACCCGCTGGACCTCTTCTCAGATCTCCTCTACTGTCAGTTCTGAACTCGTGAAAAGCTGGCCATAAACATTTTCAATATGCTTAATAAGTTCCTCCTCATCAACAGTCCAACTCCCATCATCTCCTTTTAATTTACTAATAGTATTCTTCCTCTTTCTTTCAGAAGCGAGCGTACGGAAGAACTTTGTATCGTGGTCCTTATCCCTTAGCCATTCTGCTCGAGAGCACTATCTGCACTAGCTTTTCTCCCTTCGATATAGCATTCAAGCTCCTTCTTGATCACCTGAACTGCTAGAATAGAATTCCCCGGCTGATCTAAAGATAACGAAGCATCCATTCTCTTAACTAAGGCTTCAATCTCACACTTGAACTCTCCAAACCTCTTCAAACCCTACCTATCCAACTACTCTTCACAATTCCTCAATCTACTAATAATAACATCAAAAGGATTCTACCCTCACCACAACCCCAATCTGTCACTAGCTGAGAGGTCATCTCTATGTAGTCTTCTTCCTTGATCCACATTTGTTCGAACTAGAACGCCCATTGATCATCATGCCTCATCCTAACCTGTGGCCGCCCTTGAGGTTGTATCAAAATAGGCCCATGATCAAACTATCAATAATGAAGATTTTCCACTGTTGCCAAAGGAAATTTTTCCTTCCAATGTATATTCCCTATTGCCCGGTACAACCGAGCTTGAATGTGTGCGTCTCTCCTTCGGCCATTATTCCAGGTCATCAAAGGCCTCGTTGCACCGAGGTCATCAAGTTCACACTCATCCAATACTTCGTGAAGTCGGTCCATCGGATAGAAAGTGCCTCATTGAAATCCCCACAAACAAGCCAAGTCATGTTCCCCTCTTTCTTCAGACCCACTCCATTCTTTGAGTCTCGGATTACTATAGAAGCCAATCAAACACCACAAACGGCCCTCCCTCTTGTTCACTACAACACCAATATGACCAACGGAGTAAGATTTAATTGTGACATCCACTGCATCTGCCTACAGTAACGTTAAACCCCACTCCTTTCTCTACAATCCACCACAAAATTTCCATGACAACACAATTGACTCCTCACCAACTCTGCCCTCACTCCAAATACCTAGTCTCCGGCAAGAAGACTAGATTAGGGGAAAAATACGAATAAGACTCCGCACCGAAGCTAATGTCCCCCCGTTCCCGATCCCTTGGACATTCCAAAATAGGGTACTCATGGCATCCAGTGGCCCTGTACTCCATGGGTCGCCAGTTGATTGGAATACTCTCCTCAGTTATTGCTTCAAATCCAAAATCGAGTCTCCCCTTCTTGTTATGTTTTCTTGGATTCAACAACGACGCTGGCAACTTTTGCTTCTTTGATAGGCTTCTCCCTTTTCCAGTAGTTGAAGCCGCTCCCGCCAGAAGTTTTAAAGGTGAATCAATATAGATACCTCTACCCGATTGCCTTCTCATTGTCTATGTTTTCTTTCCTATCCCCTTCGACTTGCTCCCATCCACTGTCTTCCCCTTCCCTTTCTCCACATTTTGTGGCACCACATCCCTTGCCACATTATTTGTCACCATCCTCACCTCAACATCGCAAAGATTCTCCTCCCTAACTCCTCTCCCCCATATCAACTGTTGTAGGCATCTCCATCCCCCCTAGCTGGCCCTTCAGCCCTCTACTGCCCCCTCCCCAGTTGCTTCCAATTTCTCCCCCCCCGGCATTCCCTAGGGCAATATTAATCTCCCATCTCTCCGCCTGGCATATTTAACTCCCTCCTCCCTCTTAAATGTTCTGCCAATAACTCCTTCCAACCCGTTGTCAGTGTTCTCCCGACTGAAAGCACCCATCGAGGCATTACTACCTTCATCATTCTAGCCCGAGCCCCCACTTCACCCACTGCCCTTGCGTCGCTTTCAAAAAACTCCCATACTGGAATACCTCACGCCGATTCTCTATATGAGACTCATGTTCACACTCCTGGAACTTACGCCCTGCCATCCCACACTGGAAGCAAAATTCCAGGAGCCGCTCATATTGTAAAGGGATTATAAGTTCTTTCTATTACGAATTTAGAAAAACCGAGACCCCCCCCCCCACTTGAGATGCTGTCGAATGTCCAATTGCACCTAAACTCTAGGAATGAGACCAAAAACAAGATCGACATCCTTCACGTCTCCAAGCAGCCCTTCCCACATCACATAGGGTTGTCTCTGTCAAGCAAATCACTAGCATGTTCAATATATGTACCCAAAAGGGGACAAGGTAAAACTCCATCTTTGCTAAATCTCCCACCCCTTGTGGATTATGCGAAGCCAACAATTGGTTATTAAACATCCCCGGTCCTCCTCTCAAAGCCCGATGCTTCTCCACTATTGAACTAAAGTGAAAAACAAAAGTGTGACGATCATTCTGCTGTTCAACATAGAATCGATGGGATACCTGCCACGCTCTTCCGATCTACCCGTTCCAAGGCATTCTTGTTAGTTGGTTTTGATCCCCAGATATCCCCAACTAGACACATGGAAAGCTCTCCTTCCACGCTGGCCTCCTCCAAAATCGTTAATCTAGGTGTTGCATGATCCTCTAACTTCAAGGATTCACAAAGTTTACGTAACTCTTCTTGATCTATATTGTAGCAATTATCAAGAAATCAAACCGAATCAAATGAAAAGAGAAGAAAAATAAAGAAAGATAGAAGAAAAACAAGCCAAAATTAGCCGATGCAGCCAGTCGAATGGTACAAAACCCTAATTCTCTATCTCACAGAAGAGAGAGAATAGTGGACCCGGTTAATATGTATATGGGAAGAATGGATATAAATAATGGCATGGTTGCGCTAACCAATAAATATAACATATGAATTTAAAAAGTAATTATATCCCTTAGATTCAAATAACTTAACTATAAATCTTATATTAAGATAATCTTCATTTGTATTTATTTTAATTAAATCAATTATAATCTCCTCTCCAAACACTTGTAAATAAATCAAAATAGAACAATGAAATTATATTTCTCCAAAATTAGTGACTCTTAAATCAAAATATTATAAAAGATTAAAAAAAAGATCAAAATATTTTAGGTTAGAAGTAACATCTATCTATATATACTTAAAAGTAGGATAGTTTTCATTTCATTTTTCTCCCCAAAAACACTTGCTTTATAAGGATATCTCATCTTGGCCATTGGTTTAATCTACTAATCTTGGCCATTGACTTCTATTTTACTTTTTAATTTTATTTACCTTTTTAAATTATTACCAATTTATAGATTCCATTTTTCTCTTTCATTTCCCTTTTTTTAACATTTCCCTTTTTTATATTATCACTATATTTTTCAATTTTTAATTTCAGTCACCAAATTAGATTTCATTGTGTGAAAAAATCTATCTTTCTTTATCCACATTTTCCTTCTTTCCTCTAATAGAACTTATTCTATCTAAGAACTTTATCAAATCTCTATCAATCTACATTTAAACTTTCCACTCATTTTCTTGAGCAACTTTATTTATAGTCAATTTTCTTAATTTTTTGTTCCAATTTATCTCACATTATCGGATAACTTTCGGATTCGTTCAAATATTCGTCAATGTTTAGAAAATCAGACCTGTCATCGAATCGGAAAAGCTAACACTTCAGGGTCGTCGGACCGATTTTAATTAAATAATTGAAAAAAATTAATTTTTACCTAAAATAATGTTAAAATTTTATTCTTTTTTTTAGAGCCATCGAAAATATGACTTTAGGCAAAGAAAGAGAATCTCACATTGGTTATTTAGTAAAAAGAATTTATGATATATATCTATATTAAGCTACTTGGAGAAAGGTTCATAATAGGGCCTTAACTTGTGGGCCTTGAGTTTCTAAAAGGTTTAAAATTTTAATGGATCATTATTGAGAAAATGTTTATTGTGAAATGTATCTGTCTTTATCTCACACTATCAGATTGTTTTCCAGATTTATTCCAGTATTCCCAAATGTTCAGAAAGTCAGACTAGTCTTCAAATCGGAAAAGCTAACGGTTCAAGATTATCAGACCAATTTTAATTGAATAATTGAAATAAATTAATTTTTACATAAAATAATGTGGAAAAAGAACATATGATTTTATAATTTTTTGATCTTTACCATTTAAAAAAATTTTGAAATGTTGTTCCTTTTTTAAGAGCAATGGAAAATATGACTTTAAGCATAGAAAAAGAATCTCACATTGGTTATTTAGTGAAAAGAATTGAGGATATATGCCTATATTGTAACGCCCTGAATTTGAAAAGTATTTGGGTCGTTAGTTTGACTTTTTTGTTAACTTTTTAAAACAATAAAATGTGAAAAAAGACAAAATTTAATAAAGTAAGTTTTTTATGAGTGCGGAAGATAACCATAGAATTTCAATCATTGACGATTGTAGCAAAATAATTGAAGGTCTAAAATGTTTTCTCCATGATTAATAGACAATTTCCAAAAGATTAATTTTTCCATAACATAATTTAATTAGAGTCACCGTTCATCATTCTGCCACCGGCTCCGAAACTTGAAATTTGTTAGATTGGAAAGAATGAGTATTTTAAATACTCAGTAGACCCCGCGCACTATTTACATTCATATCGCAGTAATATACACAACCATGCAAACTAATATACTTTTTAATAAGCACAAAATTCATATACCTTTTAATAGGCTAACATCATAAAACGCCTCTTAATAGGCGAGACCTTTTAATAGGTCCAATATAACACTTATTTATATCTTTTAATAGGCAATAACATAAAATTCATATTAATAATATATATCATTATAATATGAATCAAATAAGAGTGCGCACGTTTAAATTTTTAAAAAATAAGTTTCTCAACTATTCAAGTACTCCGTCTAACCAATAAAAGAAATTAATTAGGAATAGAATTCATAATTTAAGGTTTTATGGTGTAATTAAATATCTAGGGACTAAATCATAGACTTATAAAAGTAATAGGACTTCAAATTATTTCAATAGTTTGAGGGTTAATTTAATTTGAATTTGAATTAAAGGCTTGAGGACTTATGCGATTGGAATTGAAAATTTAGGGACCAATTATGCAAAATCTAAAAGTTGGGGGGCCAAAATTAATTATTTAAAATGTCTAGGGACCAAATGTGGTTTAAATAATAACTGTAGGGTCAACTTAAATGTCTTGAGATTTCTTGGGGTCAAGACTTGAGTTGACCATTAGTTTAGGACTTATTTACATGTTTTGAAAACTTAAAGGGACTAGAATGCAAAAAACACAAAGGATAATAATTTGGATCTAATATTTTTGGTGTAATACACGATGGAAAGAACAGAGGAAATGCAGAGAGGAGGTTCGGTCATTGGAGGGTCTCAAGGTCAAGAATCCAAGCAAAACTTCGATGATTGGAAACAAAAATTAGTGGAATAGAAAGCTATTGACGAGCTCTTCACATAGAGGTAAGTTTTTAAAGGTATTATGGCAGTTTTTGGTGAAGAGGATGGATGGTTTTAGAGCTTTTTCGACGAGTATGGTGGTTTTCTGGTCAAAATATTTATACATCCGTGCTCCTCGTGGCGAGAGGAAGCCATGGACACCAAGTTTGCAGTGTTTGGTGAAGAAATAAAGATGTGCCACTTTAAAAATATGCTCGGTTTCAATGCTCACTGATTTTTGAATTTTTCTCTTTATTTTTGATGTTGTTGGATAGAAAATAATGATTTCTATAATGTATATATGAAGCGTTTTTTATTTTTTGATGAGTAGTTTCTTTTAGCATGATTAATAGCATGAACATTGTGTGGTGAATGATGATATTTAGTGCAAAAATAGGAGTAATGGAATGAGTTATTTGCACCTGATTTTTCTTATCTTGAGTTGAGGGATGTTTGAAGTTCTTGAGTAGCTCCTTGGTTGTTATTGATACTTGAAGATTGTGGATGTTTTCTTGTCAAAAAATAGGAGTCATTAGCTTAAGAATAGAGATGGAGAAGGAGTAGCATTGGAATAGCAGTGGGGAAGAGAGAAATTACCTGATTTCTTTTTTTATTGGCATTAAATGAGTGAAGGTGTTGTTTGGGATATTTATATAGAGTGTAAATGGAAAAGAATTGGGACTAAAGTGTAGGTTTTTAGGAAGTTTTAACCTAATAGAAATTATTGAAAGTTGCAAATCTTATCGTGTAAACTTGATGGCTCGATTGGAATTAATTCGGTAAACAATCATTGGAGTTGAATTTAGTTTTCTTGTTTAATTACAATTTTTTTCCATTCTAGTAATATTAATTGATTTGGTTTAAACGGACGCGTCATCGAATTATAACTATTCAAAGCTATTTGGGCACGTTATAGCGACACGTGGATTAAAATAAAAATTTTTAAGTAAAAAAATTTAGGTCGCTACATATATTAAGCTACTTGAAGAAGGATTATGCATAATAGGGCATTAGTTTATGGGCCTTAAACTTCTAAAAAGTTCAAAATTTTAATGAATAATTATCCGTTTTTATCTCATGCTATCGGATTATTTTCTGGAATGATTCTAGTATTCACAAATATTCTAATAATCAGACAAGAAAAGTTAACGGTTCAATGTCATTCAACCGGCTTTAATTAAATAATTGAAATAAATTAATTTTTACATAAAATAATGTGAAAAAAAGGACATTAGATTTATAATTTTTTTATATTTACGATTTAAAAAAAATGTTGAAATTTTTTTTTTTCTTTTTTATGATCAATCGAGAATATGACCTTGGACATAGGAAAAGAATCCCACATTGGCAATTCAGTGAAAAATTGAGGATGTATGCCTATATTAAGCTACTTAAAGAAGGGTTATACATAATAGGACATTAGCCTATGAGCTGTAAGTTTCCAAAAAGTATAAAAAAATTTTATTGAATTATTATTGAGAAAAAGTATATTGTGAACTGTATTCGTCTTTATCCCATATCGACGGATTGCTGTTCAGATTGATTTCAGTACTTGTAAATGTTTAAAAAATCAGACCGGAAAAGCTGACGGTTCAAGGTCATCGGACTGATTTTAATTAAATAATTAAAATAAATTAATTTTTACCTAAATTAATGTGGAAAAACAACATCCAATTTTATAATTTTTTGATCTTTAATGTTTGAAAAAATGTTGAATTTTAATTTTTTTTTAAAGAGCAATTGAAAGATGACTTTGGGTATAGAAAAAGAATCACACATTAGTTATTTAATGAAAAAAATTGAGGAGCATGCCTATATTAAGCTACTTGGAGAAAGGTAATGCATAATTGGGCCTTATCTTATGGGAATTAAGCTTCTAAAAAGTTTAAAATTTTTATAGATCATTATTGAGAAAAATTTTATTGTGAATCGTATTCGTCTTTATCTCACACCATCAGATTGTTTTCCAGATTAATTTTAGTATTCACAAATGTTCAAAAATCAGACCAAAAAAATAAACAGTTCAAGTTTATCAGACTGATTTAAATTAAAAAATTGAAATAAATTATTTTTTACCTAAGATAATATGAAAAAAAGAACATTCGATTTTATAATTTTTTCAATTTTTACCGTTTAAAAAAAGCTGAAATTTTGTTCTTTTTTAAGAGCAATTGAAAATGTGACTTTGAAAAAGAAAGGGAATCCCACATTGGTTATTTAATGAAAAGAATTGAGGATGTATGTCTATATTAAACTACTTGGAGAAGAGTTACGCATAATAAGGCCTTAGTTTATGGGCCGTAAACTTCCAAAAAGTTAAAAATTTTAATAGATCATTATTGAGAAAAAGTTTATTGCGAAGTGCTTTCATCTTTATTTCATACTATCAGGTTGTTTTCCGAATTGCTTATAGTATTAGTAAATATTCAGAAAACCAGACTCGTCATCGAACGAGAAAAGCTAACGGTTCAAGGTCATCGGATTGATTTTAATTAAATAATTGAAATAAATTAATTTTTACCTAAAATAATGTGAAAAAAGAACATTCGATTTTATAATTTTTTGATCTTTAACATTTTAAAAAGGTTGAAATTTTATTTCTTTTTTTAGAGCCATTAAAAATGTGACTTTAGAAATAGAAAGGGAATCCCACATTAGTTATTTAGTAAAAAGAATTGAAGATGTATTCAAACATTAAACTACTTAGAGAATGGTTATGCATAACAGGGTCTTAACTTATTGGCCTTGAGCTTCTAAAAAATTAAAAATTTTAATGGATTATTATTGAGAAAATCCGTTTTTACTTGACATTGTGAGATTGTTTTCCGAATTGCTTCTAGTACTTGTAAATGTTCAGAAAACCAGACCAGTCATCGAACCGGAAAAGCTAACATTTCAAGATCATCAGACTGATTTTAATTAAATAATTGAAATAAATTAATTTTACCTAAAATAATGTGAAAAAAACATTCGATTTTATAAGTTTTTGATCTTTACCATTTAAAAAAAGTTGAAATTTTAATAGTTAATTATTTTTAAAAAAAAGTTTTTTGTGAACTGGTGAACCTTATCCGTCTTTATCTCATACCGTTCGATTGTCTTTCAGATTGGTTCCAGTATTCACAAATATTCTTTAATGTTTTCCTTAATTTTTTCAGACTATTTTTTATCTTCATTAATGAAAGAAATAGTATTACGAGCAGCACCTATATTGTTTTTCTTTCCATACACATAAACAATCAAATATTATATTTCTAGGGTCATTGGAAATTTGACTTCGAGAATAGAAAGAGAATCTCGCATTGATTATTTAGTGAAAAAAGTTGATGATATATACCTATATTAAGATATTTGGAGAAGGGTTATGCATAATCGGGCCTCGACTTATGGGTCTTCAGTTTTCAAAAAGTTCAAAATTTTAATAGATCATTATTAAAAAAAAGTTTATTGTGAACCATATCCGTCTTCATCTCACACCGTCAGATTGGTTTCAATATTTGCCAATTCTTGATTTTTCCAATTGACTTGGTCATGATTGTTCAGTTCTTTAAACACTGGTCAAATTATGTTAAAAATAAAAATATGGGTTAATTATACATAACGTCCCCAACCTTTCACTTAATTATCGATTACGTCTCTAAGTTTCAATTTTCTGTTTGTACGTCCCCAACCTTTAGTGAAATATCATTTTTAGTCCCTGAAGACGGAAAACGTCAATTTCATCCGTTAATGATAGGGGTATTTTTAGTAAACATAAAAAATAAATATTTTAACATATTTTAGTTAAAAAATAAAAAAGACAGAAAAAAAGAAAAATTGGGGGAGGGCCCAAAAAAAAGAGGCTATTGAAAATGGCTACCATTTCTAGCAGCCCCTTTGGGTGAGGGAACTCCCTTCCCCCCTCCCCAAATCTCCACTTTTGCTGCCATAAATGGCAGCCATTTCCGACAGCAAAAGGAGGAGAGTGGGACTCACTTCTGTGCTCTCGGAAATGGCAGCCAGATTTTTGGCAACTTGGGAGAGATTTTTTTTGGGAGGAGGGGGCATTTTTCTTTTTTTTTAATTAAAATATGTTAAAATATTTATTTTTTACGTTTTATCAAAAATACCCTTATCATTAACGGACGAAATTGATGTTTTCTATCTTCAAGGACTAAAAACAAAATTTCACTAACGGTTGGGGATGTACAAATAGAAAATTGAAACTTAAGTACGTAATTGATACTTAAGTGAAAGGTTGGGGACGTTAGTGTAATTAACTCTTAAAATACTTAGTCTGTAGAAGTTGTATGTTATGAAGAATTAGATATCATTAATACATATTACAAAAGTTAAAAAGTTGGTGCTCACTCATAGACAATTTTATACGGATATTTCGCTGGCTATAAATTGAAAAGGTCTGAAAGTTACAATCTGTGTAAAAGATGGCTAAACAACAAATTCTGCTATAAATATTGTAATACATGTATTGTCGTTCATCATTTATTCTAGCTAAGTTTATCAGATGTAACTTACTTTCCCGTGCGTTATACACTAGTAGCTTAATATAAACTCTAAAAATTTTCTTCAATGTTTTTCTTAGTTTTTTTTTCTGTGTAGACCATTTTTTATCTTCATTAATGAAATGTATCGTATTACGGGTAACACCTATATTGTTTTTCTTTACACACAAAAAGATAAAAAATTGTAGTTTAAATTTTTTTACACAATCATGTTTAATCTTCTTGAATTGCTTATATTATCTTGTAATTATCATCTTATGCAACTCACAGGTGAAATAACTAGTGAATGGTTAAGATTGAATGCTTGAAAAAATCAATTTTTCAGAAAAGCTCTATAGAACATGGTACAAAAATTAATACTTCTATGAATCATTAAATTAAACACATTCAAATTTTTTTAAGCACCAAAAAAAAAAGGAAAAGAAGAAGAAGAAGAAGAAGAAGAAGAAGTAAAGTTGATTTAGTTTTACTTTAAAATTTTGCTTGAAGTTTGTTGTAAACTTGTAGAAATGGAGAAAAATAATTTTAATTTGAACCAAGTGAAGATTCTAAAAGCTTGGTATGGGGATACATTGATTTTTTTTTCCCAATTGTGAAATGTACTTTAATTTTAATTTTAATTTTGATTTTGATTTACAAGTATTTAATTTGGAGAAATTCATTTTCAATCTTTTTTATTTTGATTCGCTTGATGGTTGAGAGTTATAATTGGTTTAATTGATATAAACATAGTAATGAAATTTTTTTTTTAAAATATGAAAGGATAAAGATTATCTTAGGATCTTTTAGTTAATTTCGATGAGATAAATACATACTCTAAGATTATCTTAATCGTTGGATACAGTATTTTGTCAAAATTTTGTCATATTTATTTGCTAACAGAACTTATATGCAAGCAAAATATTGCCTCATGCAAGTCTAAAAATCACACTAATCCATGACATCTCATCCCCTTTTTTTTTAAGTGGCATCTTCTCCATTTTTAATTATTTAATAATATATTATTACACAAGAGAAATGTGGTTTAATTTGCGGAAATTTTAATTTGGTAACATTGAAGGATGAAGCTAACATAGTGAGAAGCGTACCTACTCTTCAGATGAGAAATTTTGATATTCTACCAAAAGATGGTATTACTTGAAAACGAGATACTGGGTATAACTGTCCAAAGTATACTATAATGAATTGACTTTTAAGGGATTAGATTATATGTGTTGAACAGCCATTTAGAATTGAATATATTGATTTGTGATAAGGAGTTAAATTGACAAATTCAATAACAAATATTTTGTACAAAAAAAAGTCCCAAATTTTGTAATAAACTGAAATTAACTTTTGATGATGTATTCTTTTCTTTGCTAATGTTGTTTTTATTCCATTCCAGTAATGACATATTTTGCCCCAACATTATATCTTTAACCAGTCGTCACGTCGATGTCTACGTGTGGAAAAACTAGTAGCTTGATATTTATGGAACCAAATGTTATTCCAGCAAAAATGGAAACTCTCAGTTTCAACGTGCAATGAAGAAATTGCTAAATTGATAATCCCACTGGCTAGGAAGTATTTGATTGAAAAAGGGGCAACAAAATGGACCTGTAAGTGAATAACGCAAACATGTCATAATAAAAGCATTTCTTATGTCTGCCATACAGTGAATAAGCCGGTGAAAATACAAAATTATATCCAACATACGGTGCATTTTATACTGGAATCTTTTTCCCGGCTAAAAAATTCCGAAATCCTCTTTTTATTATTTTTTTCCTTTTTTTCCCTACTATTACACTCCTTATTCCTTTTTTTTTTTTTTTGAAATAACATTACACTCCTTATTCTGACAACTACCCACAATTTGTTTTTTTTTTTTTTTTTGGGCAAGCAGATAACTACGGATTATTAGCATTATCAACTTACCTAATTTGTTGTAATTGCCTTTCAAAAAAAAAAATTGTTGTAATTGCCTATCTTTTTAGTTATTATTATCTATCATTTTACATTTTGTTGTATCTACATCAATATTAATCCTATAAAGCTTGACTTCGGCAACAAATTGACTTAATCCCAATCAGGCGTCAGACTTATGTAATCAAATTCAAAAATTGATTGATATTATAAGATATTTAATTTCAATGATTAAGTGTGTACATTATAATTGAGTATTAATTATAATTGATTTTCCTTATAATTGAGTATTTTTTGAGTTCACATTTAAATCGACTAGGGTTTGTGAAGTTTGTGGGTTTGGGTCAGTCTAAATACTTGGGACAGATTTGTTGAGTTACGTATTAATTATTCTTTTGGTTGTTAAATGTATTCTTTACTAGTTTTTAATTATTGAATTTTTTTTTTAATTTTCTGTGTTCATTTTTAGTTTTTAAATTTTTTTTTCGTTTAGTTATTTTGTATGGTCAAATGTAAGAATTTTAATTATCGTGTTTTTTGTTCAATTCTGGTAATTAAATATTTTTACTATTAATAATATCAATCATTTTAATGATGGAAAAAATTAATTAGTCTATATACTAATTGATACGAACACCAATACCTGTTTTATTTTAATTCATATACAACTGAGATAGTATTTTCAATTCAATGGTGGTGTGAGATTGACATATAAAAATATTCATTCATATATATCTATTTAATGTACATATATAATTATAAATAGATGTATAAAATTAATTATAACAGTACAAAAAATATAAGCATTTTTTTAAAGAAATAATTATAAGTATTTCAGCAAAAATCATGTCATCAGTTTAAAAAATTCTATTGATAATTGTGCAAAAGGTTGGAAGTTGAAGTTGAGATGCTTCAACATCACATACATATGGGGGGGGGTGTTTGATAACAAAGGCAAGCAAACTAATTCAACAACAAATATTTTGGTTAACTCTTAAATTTTTATTACTTTGAATTGACGTTTCATTTTATTATGTTGTTAATATATTACATTTTCTATTTCAATAGTGCTCTACTTTTTTCTTTTTTTTTCTTTTTTTTTTTTTGAAGGAAGAAAACTAATTCATTAGAGATAATGGTGCTCTACTTTTTTAGTAAAATTTATTTTATCAAATTTTTCAATTCCATGTACGTCGTACGATTGTGACACTAAACTAATAAATTACAAAAATTGTATAATGTGGTTTTTCACATTTTATAATAATAATCTTAGCAACATAATGATTTGATGTATTTAAAGTGATTCTTTGTTCATTACTTTTTTTCTTATATTGTCATGTTTCATTACTTTATATACTTTATCACTAAAGTGTAGCTATGTAATGCACGGATGAAAATTATTATATAGAAAAGCAACTGGAATTCTGGAATCTTTTTCCCATATAAACAAGATTCTGGAATCCCTTTTCTATTTATTTTTTTCTATAATCACCCATTTCTTTATGGGTGATTATATCTACACTACTATTTTTACTAAGCACACCACTAATTTAAACATTTTTCTTATTTACTAAAAGGGTCATATATTAAATGACTTAAATAACCATTCATATATATACACTTAAAATTGCTAGGAACACCACAAAATAAGAACCTTTTACACTCACATCCTCACAAATAACAACCCTAATTTATTTACTACACAATCCTATATAGATTGATAAGACTTTGAAACCTAATCAATATTTATTCACTAAAATCACACTTCATGACTTTCTAATACCCCTTTGAACAATACTGTGTAGCAATTCAAAGAAAAAAGATGAAGAGTTGAATGGAAATGGCGGAATAGTTTCATCTTTTCTTTTAGATTTTCCATTTGAGTTTATTTTTTATCGACATTAGAATATTGTAATTTAAAGGAATATTGTAGTTTTTTTTTAAAAAAAAAAAAAAAGAGCAAATTGATCAGATCCATTATTATATTGATGAAGAATGAGAGAGAGGGGAATGGAAATTACAGAAAATTAAGAGGATTGTTGTGTATCATCTATATGTTTTCTTTTTGTTTTTGTTTTATTTTATTTTTACTTTTAAAATTTAGGGTTATATTGGTAACAAAATGTAGTTTACTTATCAAGATTGCATTTAGATGGTGGTGTATGTATATTGTGGCGCGGTTAGTAAAAAAAGTGATGTAGATATAACTACCTTTTCTTTATTTATTCATTTTTCCTTTTTCCTATTATTACTTGACCATCCACTAACTTTTTCCCATTTTCCTTTTTCTTTTTATATTTATTTTCTGTGTTTTTCCTATAACTGCCCAATAATTTTATTTGCCTCTTTTTATTTATCTTTCTTCCTTATTCATCATTTTATCCTTTCCCTTTTTTTTCTTTTTTCCCCTATAACCGCCCACTAATTTTATTATAATTTTTTATCTATCCTTTTTTCTTTTCTTCTACTGCAACCTATCTGCTATTAGTTGGTATCAATTGTGCTACATTGTTTTAAAATCCAGCTCGAAAACTCAGCGAACAGGTCGGTGGATCAGGTGGGGTGATGTGATTGAATTGGGCTGCAATGGTTTGGTTGAAGCACCAAGTTTGACAATTTTTTTTTAAGAAAAAATCAAGCAATATAGTGTTTGAATTTGTGACCTTTTACTTTCAAAATGCCATATAAACTGTCAAACAAAATGCCATATAAACTGTCAAGTTAAAGTGTTCAATATGTTAAAAATACATTACATAATTTTTATAGTTTTTATTATTTATTTTCCAACAAATTTTTTTCATTTAAATTTATAAATTAATAATAACCCACCGGTTAAATCGATGACTTGGCTGTTAAATCGATAGCCTGATAACACTATGTGTTTATAACTCTAAATTAACAATAACAACCAATTAAACTAATGACGAGATGACCCGCTACGTAATGCTTTGTCACTAAAATTTATCTGTAACGTACAAGTGAAAAATTAGTAAATTTTTGAAGTCATTTTATTTAAAAGTATAAACCGATAAACGGGTTAATTTTATAATTTATTATATATATTATATTATTTGTTCAACACTAGTTAGCCTTTTGAAACTGCAAATCTATATATAAGAAAAGGAGAAGTGATTCCAGATTCTTTTTCCCCCTAAAAAAATATTGGAATCTCTTATATATATATATATATATATATATTTTTTTCTTAGTTTTTAAAATTTTTAATTTAAATAATAGTTGTAACCACCCACTTTTCATCTTTATCCAACCCACTTTTCACGTTTATCTAGTAGATATTTTATTTACTTTATTTTTATCATATTTTCTATTTAAGAATATTTTTTATTTTCCATGTGACTTTTAATATTCCCCCACGTTTTTCCTTTTTGCCTAGTGCATACCCACTTTTCATTTTTATCTAGCAATTGTAGATATTTTATTTACTCTGTTTTTCAAATATTTTCTATTTAAGAATATTTTTTATTTTCCATGTGAGTTTTAATATTCCCTCGCGTTATTCCTTCTTTCCTTCCCACGCATTTCTGCTACTCACAATCAAATTTAAATGTATTGTCCTACTGCCTACAAGTTGATTTAAATGTATTGTGTGTTTGAATTTTTAACTTTCAAAACATTTTTTTTCTTGGCTCGTGTGTTTTCATTTATATATATATATATATATATATGTCAGCGTAAGTTGTAAACCCCATTATTCCACTTTTAAATACCAATTCAATTATATTATTATTTTTTTCATTTTTAAAATTTTTTAATTTGGTTAGTAGTGGTAACTACCCACTACTCCTCAAAAAACACTGTCCACTACTCACATTTACCCAACGGTTTTAATAAATAATACTTATAGTGATAATATAATTACCTTACTAAATATTAATAATGTTATAAAATATAACGAAAAATACGGGAAAATAGAGGGAAAATAGAGAGAAAACTCAAGAATTCTGTATATATTACGAGAACCAAAGGCATCAATTTATAGATACAAGTCTAGGGTTTTGGGGGTAGAGTAGTCATTCACAATATAATTAAATAATTTTTAATACTCCCTCTTGAATGACTAATCTATACAACAATTGCCTCATTAAAAACTTTGTTTGGAAAAAAACCCAATGAGAGAAAAACACTACCAAACTAAGGAAAAAAGAGTGCAATTGATTCTAAATAAATTTTGGAGTGTTCAAGATGATACCTCATTAAAACCTTGCCAGAAAAACACAACGGGATAAAAAAATGGTCGAAGGAAAAAGAATACAACTACTCCCTCTGAATTCGTTCAATAATGGTCCTCTTGTATTAAATCATTTCGTCAAATCTTCAATGCGCTTCAAGTCCTACCATGGAAAAACCCTGTGGGAAAAAAATCCAAGTGCCAGAAAAATACATTATTCTTTGATACGCTGTTAAAATTGTCTCTTTAAAAACTTTGCTAGGAAAACCCAGTGGGATAAAACCTCAGTCAAGGAAAAAATACAACGCGTATCTTCTTATCTATATTGGCAATCTATACAAAAACTTTCAGTTCTTTATATGCTTCAAGCATATCGAATGCTTTAAAGATTATACCATATTTATGATATTTTTATATATTGCCAATTGAACAGAACTTCATATTTCAACTCTACCACCACATATTTAATGATACTTCTACATAAGTACCTATTAATATTTTATTGACATGATATATGTTTTCAAATAACTTGACTGCTGGTCTTGACATATAGCAATCTACTGGATTGCATCCTTTTGTTTTGGCCAGTATTCAATGTCATTAAATTTTTTATGAAAGATTAATTCATCATCCTCGCAATCATTGAGCTCATTAATATTTATTATTGCCGACAACTATTTCTTATAGATTTCATTTGATTTTCAATGTAGACATAACACTTTGAGATTTCTTTTATTTTACTACTTTCAGGTACCTGAACCTCTTCATGGGTTTTCTGATTAGGTTTGTCTATATACTCTTCTAGAGTACTATGCCTAAATATGATCATCATATAAAATATTTACTCCATATTCTATTTCCAAATATATTTGTTTTGGAATCGATCGTCATCATGCTTCAAGCATGCTATTAATATGTTAAATCCTCTTACACTAATTTATTATATCAATCTAAATTGGAGTACTTAATTTAGCATACACTATTGGTAACCATACAATCAGTAATCTGAAATGCAAACTATCTTGCAATCTTCAGGTTTGCATTATACTATGCGAGGACTATAAATACGCATTTCATATATTTATTACCAACTATCAATTTCTCCCCCTAATGTTGAGAAGACATAGCGAATGAAGCAATAATCGACAAATCACGTCGTAACAGATCAGCCTTCGGGGATGAAAAATAAATGTTATATAAAGATTGCAAACCTGAATTTGTATTCTCAGCATTCAAAAATATTCATCTCAATTTTGTGGTGGCGTGATTACACATAAATCGCATTTATAATCTTTAATAAATAGAGGCTTCTGACTATAAGCCAATTATAAAGGGAGTATCATTTAAACTTTATATTTGGCAAATTTATTGAGAATATCGCTATTACCTATGAAATGTTGATTTTACTCAACCACAAATGATTGTTCTCATTAAATAGTATAGAGATCGCTTGAGGCATATCCAATGGTTTTGCTACACCATAGGCAAACAAGTATCCCAACCAAAATATAAATCATTAATAATTTTGGGATAAGTTCACTAGCAAGACGTAAATGCCTTTATTTTATATCTAGAACTTTGCTTATAATCAATCAATATATATAAACTTCAGGTTATGAGTTATATCGTATATGTAACCTCTAGTGGATTCAAACCTAGATGGTCTACATGGAGGTGAATGGGCCCATGGTTCACCCCTAAATATTTTATAAATACGTTTGGAAACATAGTTTCAAATTTAGCTAGTGATACATTTGTAATTTATTTGCCTTGAGAACAGATGATACATAAAATCTAAAGAACTTCTAGTTCTCCAAATGATTCTTAATATTTTTATTATAAAAAAACCGGGATGATCGAACCAGTCATGCCAAATAAAAAACTTCCAGCTTAACAAGAATTTTCAAACAATAATTGAACTTCTGGTTCAATATATTTAATAAAATCTACGAGATTTTATATGATTATCCATAAATCTTTAACATGACATCTTTAGGATTTTTGCCAGAATTCAATTCAAAAAATATCATTACATTTATTATATTACTTGTGATATTTGTCGAGATTTGTACTTCGAGCACTGTAAAATATTCCTTGACAAGATATACTCATGAAATCTTCAGGATTTCAAATATAAATTTTATGAATATCGAATAAATTGAAATCCTAGAATCATTAGGATTCTATATTCTTACAGAATACTCGTAACAATCTCATTTGTCAAGAGCAATAAATTACTATTTCAATTTAGATTCATATAAATCTACTCTTTTAGAGTAATATCAATCTAATTAAGCTACTACTTCTTCAAGAGTAGTAGTCTAACATTCTTCAACATCATTTAAACTGTAATAAAAAGAATCATTAAAATACTAGAAATAATAATTTTTCACTTGGATGATATGTAACATTCAACTGGAATATCAATTTATTGTGCATCTGTCTATAAAAACACAATAATTAATTGCACATATTTTGCTCTTCGAGATCACAACATATTCAATTAAAATATTATATTTATAGTATTTTTTCAAGAAATCTAATGGATTACACATTCTATGGCTCTTCTAGAGCCTACCATATTCTTCTAGAATAAGAGATATAACTGTGAATCTTCCTTTAAAAATATCATAATAATCTTCTAGATTATTAATGAATTTGAGATACTTTTCCTTCCTTTTTTTTTTCAAGAAATCACGATAATGGGAACATAATTATTTTTGTTCAAGATGCAACAAAATCCAATATAATAATGTTCTAGATCATTACTAGAATTCTAAAGGCAGTAATTTATATGAAAATACAATCAATAATAATTTAGATATTTCAATATAACTAATTATCTAAAATAAGCATCACCAATAATATGGTAAGAACATATGAATTTCCTTTAATAAACTCACTCATCAACTCTGTCGGTGTATGAGATGGGTGACAATGAAAGGAAAGTGATTAGTAAAAGCTTATATAAAATTCAAAGCCATAAAAATTTTTATTCATAGTTCACATAGAAAAGACCAATTTGGAAATTAGATTTAAATGAAATCTTCTGGATTTCATAAAAAAATCTTTAAGAATAACTCTCAAGATTTACTAGATATAATTTATACAAAATTTGCACTTCAAGAGTATACTCGATCTAAATTATTGCTACTTTCTCAAGTATCAATGAATTCTAATATTAAATTTAAATTTGCATAGATATATGCTATCCATGGACAATACATTTTATACTTAATAATTTAGTCGACTACTGCTAATGGAGTAGTTCAATATTCTTTTAGAAGCTTAAAATTTGTAACAATTTGTTCTGCTGGAACAAATAATATTATCTTATAGTACTAGTGCTAATGTGATTCTTCAAGAATAATAATTAAATTCTTTCACTAAATTTAAATCATACGATACGGGCTCTACAGGAGCAATATGAACCTTTCATTGTTAATTAGTACTGGTTTAAAACGTTATTACTTCCAGAACAATAACTAAATATTCTTCAAACATATTCAGTATAGATCTTTTATATTTTTTTCTCCAAAAATAAGTAATATTTAACTGAAATATAACAATAAATTATGTCACTACAAGAGCATCATATATTGCTCTTTTTGGAATTTATTTAGACTATTACTACTTCAAGAGTAATAGTTTAAAACATTGAAGCCATGTAAATTAATGACTATATCTTATATGAATTACTCTTGACGTACAAGTAATACTCTACAGGAATATTATAATTGATTGTGCAAATTCAAGAGCAACAACATATAATACAGTATTATATATTTAACAGTAAATAATATACACATATAAGAAACAAATTACATAGTTAATGATTAATATAATAACAATGAGAGATAAGAGTATCTAATAGAACACAAAATAATAATAATAATAAACAAAAAAATGGTGCCTCTTCCGGAACAGAAATTACTATATTCATGTAGAATATCGAATATTGTTTGTTTCTTCAAGAAACAACAATCAACAATAATTCTCATTATATCTTGCTCTTCAGAAGTAAATTAAATTTTTGTATAATATTTTAGTAAGAGATAAAGTTGTAATTTTTCACTAATCACAGCAAATATCTTATCAAATATTTTATCTAATTGTTTATTAGGAAATAAATTATGTTCCTTTATCATATCATAATTCTTGACATATCTCAAGACTCTTTTAATATTATTATTCATATACATATATTCTCCAAGAATATTTAATATCAAGAGAAATTTGTAATTCTTCAGGAATTTATACATAATAATCTTCAAGATTGTTAATGTGATAGAATGTTACATCCCCATAAATATCAACATGTTAATTATAATATATGGGGATAATCATGTGAAATTCAAAACTTAATCCAATAAACAACGTATCAATTACGATGCATAGATCTATATAAGTTTATCATACCGTGGCTAGAGTAAAGTATGATAAAAATGAAGTAAATAGTGGCTTTCATATTTCCATTCACCCATAATAGATTGCCACAATTATTTCAGGAAAGGAATCAATTAAGAGATAATTCATGATCTCTTTTTCATTGTAAATAAAATACCAAAAATTCATTGAATTGAATTTTGGATTTCCATCCCCTTATATGCACACAAAAACTTGTGACTCAAATTAATTTTTGAGATCAAGTCATATACGTGACAAAAGTAAAAAAAAAAAAAAAAAAAAAAAAAAAAAAAAAAAAACGACTAGTTTAACTCTTACATAATGATAATATAAATTTTGGGATAATCTTACCATTAAATTGGCAAGTTATTCCACCAATTGAATTGGTAGATAATTTTGTAAAAAGAAATTAGAGAAGATGTTACTAGTTAATTGGTACATCATACTATACTCAGACAAAATATAACTTCGACTGACAAAAAAATGATTGAATACTATGACTTGTGGTAGCCGCATGAAATCGGCAAAAAGATTAGTTTTGCATAAACACATTGGATGAAAAGAAGAATTCAATAACTTGCATATTAGAACCATGTGAAGCAATGATGAATCATGATTCGTGAAAGGGAAATCAAATATGGTTTACTTGATTCCCATTTCCAGCAAAAGAGATTCTCACTGGACCTAAAACCGGTGTAAAGAAACGATTTGAAAATCAAACAATCGATCTCGTATGTAAAATATTTTGAGTTTTTCGTACTGATAACGTGTTATGAAATAGAACGAAAAATACGGGAAAATAGAGAGAAAACTTAAGAATTCTGTGTATTATGAGAACCAATTACGCCTATTTATAGGTACAAGTCTAGGGTTATGGGGGTAGAGTAGTCATTCACAATATAATTAAATAATTTATAACAATTAATGATATATCTTTCTTAAACACGATAATTAATTGATATATGGCATTTGTAGCAACAAGAGATATATAGCAGCACCACTTAGAAGTATAATTCAAATTGACCAATGGGAATAATATGTTGATATAAGTTTGAAAAAAAATATAATAACAATATAGGTTAAAGTTAAACCACCAAACTTTGTATATTATATTTTCTTTTTTCTTTTTTAGAACCACCAAGTTTCACCGTAGAAGTTCCAAGATTTTGATCAAGATGGGATCAAGTAACAATTATGGAATGATATGTGTTTGAGTAATTTTCTTTTCTTAAAGTTTTCTTGGCCGGAATCTCTTTAATGTGGCAAAACGATATAATTTTTCTACACATTATTTTTTATTTTATTTTATTTTTGTAAGAAATATGTAACTCACGATAATATATGAACAAGAACCGGTACAGTATTTTTTGAATCAGTTGGAGTCTTAAACCTTACATCATTGAGCACGATCTATACTATTGTGTTCACGGTAGGCTTGAATCAACGTTGTAGAATTATTGTTCTTGGTCTGGTACTGTAGTTGAGTGAGGTGGGAGAAATTGGTAGAAATTTTTCCTTTTATACGAAAATGGATATCTTTTTATGTAATAAATAATAAATAATTTACTTTGTAAAAGTAGAAATGTAACACGGTTGATATAAAGATTTAGTGAATTCAGCATAAAGTCTATAAAAAATAACATAACGAAAATATGATTCACTTGAAATATACAAATTTGCTATATAGTGCAAATAAACTTAATCAGTTAAAATTATTATATGACGATGATATAACTATATCTGATTATTAAAATAATTTATTATCCCATCATTATTTCTTTAATCACCCATTGATGCACGGGAAATAGACTAGTGATTAGAATATTGCTAGGATATATGTAAACTACTTTTTCAACTGTATATGCAGGGATTGGTGGTATGTGTGGATGCGCAATATGCAACTTGAGGCCAGAGTATCACCGCATGATCTTATTAATTAATTAATATATGTGTGTGTATATATATATATATATATATATATATATTAAACAACAATTGGTAGACACAATTAGAGTGATTTTTCCTCCCATCTAGTTAGCACAATTGAAACTCTATTCAACTTACCTCATCATGAATTAATTGATCGCTTAAGTTTTGTCATTTTTATTGAACTGATTTTTCTTTTCACATCCCTATTTTGAATTCAATTATTCAATATATATATATATATATATATGTATTAAACAATAATTTGTTGGTACGCTTAGAATAATTTTCCCATTCATTTAGTTGGCACAATTGGAATTCTACTATTTACCTCGTCATGACGTAATTAATCTCTTAATTCTTTCTATTTTTGTTGAATTGATTTTTTTTTCACATTATTATTTTGAATTTGATTATCTAATATATATATATATATATAACAATAATGGGTAAGCACAATTAGAATAATTTTTCCCGCCTATTGAGTTGGCACAATTGCAACTCTATTCTACTTACCTCATCATGACGTAATTGATCTCTTAATTTTTTCTATTATTATTATTTTTTTTTGAATTGATTCCCCGCCCCCGGGCAGAAACACACACACACACACACATTAAGAAACAGTCGGTGTGTATAACTTGTACGTCTAGAATTTGTTTTTAGCCCATGATACCAACTTTCCGGGCAGCTCGACTCACGGAATTCAACCAGTTGCTTACTCAAATTATGTTGTGTTTTCTAGTTTTGAGCCATTTCTTTACTTTGTGATCTAGTGTTTTTCTTTTTTCCTTCTCTTTTCTTTTTTTTTTTTTTTTTTTTTTTGGAGATATTTTTGTGGGCTGGACCCATTTGTTGTATGTAGACGTTTTGGGCTCGACCCATTTATTCAACTTTTCATTTATTATATTGTTCTTGGTGGCAGTTGAGTAAAACAAAAAATTTGTGTTCTTTCCTTGGGTTAAATTCGTATTATATGTGTTTTCACATGAGATTGGTTTAGTACAGTTTTCATTCGAAAGATGTCGTTGACCACTTCTTACGTAAAGTTGATGTTTACTCATTCAACTTGGTTTGTATCATTATATAGAAACTTTTTGTAAAAGCTCTACCTATACAGTACACAGTAGAAATCTAGTTGAATAATATTCGAAAGTGTATATATATATTGTTGGTACTTTCATATATCCAAAATGTATGTAAATATGTATTTTATTAGTTATTTAAAAAAATATAGACAGTTCTTTTAGTGAACTTCTTCCACATAAACTTTTATGGGAGATAACAATTTAGGGCTTGTTAAATTCTCATTATTTGTCCAATGTTGAGAAAATTATAATGAGGAGAGAAGTAAAGTGTGCATTAAAAATATAAAAAAGTTTGAAATATGTAATTGTAATTGAATCGTTGTTAAATTAAATGTCAAATAATTGGTAAGTAAAATTATAATTGAGGAGAATAATGAAAATCAAACAAATCGTGCACAACTATATCCCAACAGTTACACACATTATTGTTTGAGCAATGGTCATATTAGGGATGATGATGTTCTAAAAGTTTTAGGAAGTTTTGTAGCAAAACTTTTGAAATACGTGTCAATTTTCCGTATACATGTGCATCACATGAGAGGATCGCGAAAACCAAATGTGAGTTCTCTCATGTGCTGTGCATGAGAGAACAACACGTTTCCTCTTGAAAGTTCTTGGACGTTATCAATATTAGAGGGAAGAAGGGAGGGTTGGGTGCGGTCCGGTTATGGAAATAAGGTCGGGTTTCTTACAAAGTTCGGTCTCCAATCACAGACTAACACCTTACCTGACACACACGATATGACAGCATCTCATTTGAAGCTGAGCTCCGTAAAAAATCTGACCCTAATTCTTTAGAAATTTCATTTTTTTTGGGGGGCGGGGGTGGGGTGGCGTGGGGGTGAAGAAAAAGCAAACCACCTGATCGTGCTTAAAGAAGTTTTCAAATTTTGTCTTAACCCCAGTTGCCTTGGTCTTTTATTGTTTAATTTTAAGAATTAATTAATTATAATAATATGAAACTATTTTGCTACATTTTTTTGTGGGTCTTTTTTGAAATACAAATACAAGTCACATTATAGTAGTATGTGTACACATAGATATATCTTTTTGTTTAATTTTAAGGATTAATTAATTATAATAATATGAAACTATTTTGCTGCTGCTTTTTTTTTTTTTCTTTTTGTGGGTTCTTTTAAATACAAATACAATCCACATTATAGTAATACAAGTGTTCACATTATGATAGTACAATTACATATAGATATATTCTTATGAAATACAGTGCACAAAAATCAATAATATAAATTTTTATATAAGAAACTACAAACTACATATAAAATGTAAACAAACTCCACATGAGACGAATCAAAGATAAAGATGTTTAAGTCTCAAAACCTCAACTTTAGAAAATAAGACCTCTAAGTCTCAAAGTCTCAATTTTAACCCCCTAACTAAATAAACTAAGACCTCATTTACCTACTACTTTTTCAATTGTATAAATATTTTATATTTCTTTTCTTTCTTTTTCTTCATTTTTGTATAGATATTTTATAGTAATACTTTCAATACTACATATTTTTAACAATATTTTTTGCGCAATCTTTCGTAGTCAGAGCATCTCTAATGAGGTAATTAAAGACTTGAGTGGTGTAGAAGAGAGAGATCGAGAAAAATTAATTATTTTAATTGAATATTGGTGGAAAGAAGTGTAAAAAAAAAAGAGAAAGAAAAATAAAAAAGAAGAAAGAGGTATATAAAAATTTAAAAATAATAATAAAATAATAATAATAGAGTCTTTAAAAAAGGTTTAAATTTAGACCTTACACAAAATATGAGGAAAGAAAAGTGAGGAAAAAATATTATAAATGAAAGAAAAATTATTAAAAGAAAAAAATTAAAATAAAATTAAAAACATACATATTCACGAATTTTTTTGAGCTTTTATCTCTCTCTTTAAACTATTGAGCAAGACTCTATGTGCTCTGACAGAGAAGCAACCTTAAAACAATACTAACAACAGTAAGAGATGGACACGAGAGATTTTTTGAGAATTTATATTTTGCAAATAACTATTCTATGAAAATGTCTACAATATAAACGAATGATTACCAAGTAAGAGGAAAATTTTCACCCTTACCGATCTAAAAGCACATTTATAAGAACTCATTTTGTCCCTCTCCTCCTTTTTCCCGTTTCCTTTAGTCTCATAGTTGGAACGCACTACAGAGTGGAACCAACCACATTACATTATATTAATATGTGTAGCTGAAAATGGATTCGGACAAAAATCGACTCCTAAAGCATCTCATGGTGATAGTAATGAAATGTGTAACAATTGACAGAAAGATGTTTGATATATAAGCGTGTTTGGTAGCACAAAATGATCGATGACTATTTGCCTACAAAAGTACAGACTATTTCATAAGATTAATAAGCGAAAAGGCAGTTATATGTACACAAAATATCAACTGCTCACAACTCCTAGAAGACGAGTCACTGATCAAAATCTATAGATACTTCATACTACTAAAATCCTCCACAAGTGAAAGACGGAGGAAGCTTCTGCTCTTAATTTGCAGCAGCCAACTCAAAACGAAACGTATTAACATAACTAAGCTTCTGCTACACAAGTTTTTCTCGTGGGCGGCATCACGGGAAATAGATGATCGAGATCGGGCGGCTGAAAATACCCGTTCTTGGGCGCCTCTCTATTCCCTCCAGACGCGTAAATCCGCTTCTTTCTCGGCGGTGGCGGCGGACAACACATCGCCGGAATCCGACATCCGCTGTGTTTTGGGGTGGAGCATCCTTCCTCCTCCGCCTCCTCCGTCATCACCCCCGCCCCCTTTTGTATTTCCATGGGTTGAAGACCAGATTTTACCATGCTTTTGGGGTTTGTTTAGGACATATATATACATATATATATATATATAGGACAAGAAGAAAGTGGCTTCTCTGGGAAGTCAAAAGTGAAGGGACAGAGGTGGAAGGAAATGGCGTGTTCTGGAAGAAGCTATGGGATACGAGAGAAAGAGAGAGAGTGGAAACTGTGCGGTGGGGAATATAGACTAGTGGGGTTGGGAAGATGTGAACGTGTTGCATGTAATGAATGTGTCTTTGACATGTGGCTTTCAAACGGCCGTAACTTTGTGATAAGCAATCATTATTTCTTTATAAATAAAAAAAGAGCGCGAAATTGGGTTCTGAGAGCGCGGCCACTAGCTAGTTTGAATATCGGCCACTCGTAGTCAACCGCCTCACATGAGCCCACCACATTTGGAACTATTATGCTTGTGCCCTCTTCCGTCCGGAGAGTAGGGTGGGCACTTCTGATATAACTTACCCAACGCACCAAGCCAATCCTGGTTTCCTTAAAAAAGGGATTTGTCTGGGATTTGATATTAACTGTTTCAACTGCTTGTTGGTTTGGATTGGGGCGGGTTCTCAAAACCAAAAATAAAACCAACATACCCGTCTAACTAATCCCAGCCAAGAATCCCCAAGTATTTTTCTTTGAATTTTGAGCGCACATCTTCAATGATTGTTTATAAGCAATTTGCATCTTCAATCTCGGGTTCAACTTCTTCACTCCCACGTTGGATCTTTGGTTGTTCACTTCACCATTGGAATGGGTGATTTTTCAATCGACTTCAACTATACTGTTTTTTTTCTTCTTTTTCTTTTTTCTTTTTTAAAATGCGACATTTTTCTCTAGCTTCACATAATAATACTCAATCCTAATCCCCTGACCCGACCATGTTTTCTCCCACAGTTCTGATTATCACTTAGGTGTTTGCATAACATTCAAGGTTTAGAATCCCCTTTTTCCCCTCTCTATTCGCATTCATATTTGTTGGCTTTTCTTTTTTTGAAGTCATATGTACAAGTCTCTGTTTCGAGATTCTATTTGAGCCTTTTGTTGTTTTTTACAACTAATTCTAACATGATTGCTGATTTGCTAGGATGTAACATTGCTATGGTTTTTAGTAATTTTCTAGGGAACCTAGTCCTGGGTTTCTTATGGAGCTCAGGAGCTAATGAGATGTTTACACTTGGTCCTGAACTCCATAAGGAACCCAGGGCTGGGTTCCTTAGAAGCACTCATGGTTTTTATGGCAGTGGCAGTTTTATGATTCAAAGTATAATTTGATTTGTAGTACTAGGTTATCTGATGTTGATTTTCATTAGTGGTTCATGATTTTCGCACATTGCATTTCACTCAAGTCGTGTAAAGTTTTACTTATTTTTGTTAATAAGTCGAAGTCACTTATATTAGTTTATTACAACATTATTATGATTGGTCTTGAACCATTAAAGCACTACTAAAAACTGGCCTATTAGCTACGGACATTTTCCGACGAATGCATATCCGTGGCAAGTTTCTGACAGAACCATCAGAAATTTGAGATGGACAGGAGATTGTCGGAAATTTCCAACAGAATTTGTTATCCGTTGGAAATTTCCGATGGCAACAAGAAAGTCGTCAAAAATTTGCGACAGAGAACATTCTCCGCGGGAAATTTCCTACCACAAAAAAGCCGTCGGAAATTTTCGTCGGTCAAGTCTTTCCGTCAAACATTTCCAAAGGCTTTTATTATTTTGTCGGAACTTTCTGTCGGCGTTGTTGTTTCGTCAGAAATCTCAGATGGCACTGTAGGAATTTTGTTGAATTCCGTCAGAAATATGCTTTTTATTCTCCTTTTATCATTCTTGAAAATTTTCTTTCTTTATAATATATGTACTAAATATTGTTAATTAAAACCTTTTCCAATAAATTTGAAGATATTTTTTTAATATCCCCTCCCCCCGTTTTATCAAATAAATAAATGTTTTAACATGCACAGTTTTACTATGAAAAATATATTAGATATATTAACTGATATAATCGAAAATAAAATTTATTCTAAAATTTAAAAGTGTTACCAATAATTACAAGTGTTATTAACCATCAATAACTTTTAGATTTTGAAATAGAAAATGATTTATATTTTGACTCCATAATTAATAGTGCAACTAAACTAAGGAAAAAAATAAAAGTACGACAAAGTTAAAAGAAAAAAAGGAGGAAAAAGAAAACCAATAGTGGACACGGACAATCTCAGAAAAGGATATCATTAACGTGGAATAAAAGTAAATGTTAAATATGGAAATCTCAATTTACATAATAACAGTTGTATTTATGAGATTTAGAAGGTATGGGTAGCTGTCCTTCCCAACTATTGCTAGACATATGTGCAGCGTGTGTACGCATAAGACTCATTTCTTTGCTCTGTTCACACATGATTATACAATTGTCTTTATAGAAGGCCGATTCCATGCACTCAATTAATGTTTGACAGTTCATTTGTAAAAAAATATAAATATGAAATTAATTTTTTAAAGGTAATATGTGGTTTTATTCAATGAAAAAAATAAAATATAAACCAAAAACTTTAATAATTGATGAATAGTTTATTTAGTTATTTGGTGTCTAAGGTTTAAAACAATAGTTGTAAATTATTTTTTATTAATTACTGGTTTTTTAAAACAAAAAAAGGCACATAGATCACATTTTCATTAATATAATTAAAAAAATTAGTTGACAGTCTTTTTTATTTTTTAGTTTTAATTAAAGCAATGGAATATTATAATGCGGAAACCTAATGTAAAAAAAGGTTACATTAAATTGACACAGACAAATAAAATTTTAGAATATAAAATATTTAAATATATAATAAAAGTTAAATTAAATAAAAGCCCCAATGTTTTAACAGGAAAATTCATTGTTTAAATTGCCAAAATTACTAGAATATACTTTATATACTTTTTGGGGCAATAAATTAACATATATAAGACTTGGCTTAGCGGTTGGGACATTACTCTCCAACGTCCAGGTCACAAGTTTGAATCTCACCCACTTGGAGAATTAATTCTCACGGGTTTTTAGGTCAGGCGCAGTGTGAGGTGTAGCGGGCTAGCGTGTCGGGTCAAACATGGTTCAAGCTGGGGCTAATGGGTTAGGTCAACTAAAATATTTTAAATAATTAAATTTTTTTTTTATGTCCGTCAGAAATTTTCTATGCTGATCTTTCCATCAGAAAAGTTTCCGACATACGTTTTCTGCCGGAAATTTCCGATGGATACAAAATTTTCGTCGGAAAATATTACTGTATAGCTCTGCGACCTTCACCTACGGCGTTTCTAACGACCGTTTCTGCATCGGTAATGACATTTACTAACGAAATCACTGAAAGACAGTTTTTTAGTAGTGGAGAAAGTATGATAAAAAAGTCATTATTATAACAGGCAATGTATTACTCAATGCTTCTCGAGCGGCAGATCATGTGTATATATATATATATATATTTTTTTGGGAACAATCCATCACGTGTATTTATTTAGAAATATTCAACGGATCATCTTTTACCCATGAGTGTTTTTTTTGGGTTGGGGGGGTGTCTTCGTGGGTGTGGGGATTGAAGAATAAAAGAAAAAGAAAAAGTAAAGAAAGAGAGGGGGGGTTAGAAAGCCCAATCAAAACCGTCTCAAACCGACCCTAAGCGGTTTGGGTTGGGTTGGTTTCTACCAACAAATAGGTTGGGTTGGTTTTGAGTCAAAATCAACTAACCCAGCCCATTGCCTACCCTTAGGCGGAGACAACAAGTGTTTCTATTATGAAAGCAAACACATTACTTGGCGCATCTCTCAACACACATTAGTTTGTAAATGTTTGGTTAGTCATTTGTTGTGTATTGAATGTAATGGCTGATTTACAATTATTCATTTGAATTCAAGCATCAGGCTAACTTAAAATTTTGATCTCCTACCAGATGTTTGGTAGTGCCGTAAGATGAGAAAGATTCTTCGGTGCTAGTCTTGTAGTTCCCAGTGCCTGAGATGGGTTTTCAAAAGATGAGCCCTCGTAATGACAATTAATTAGACGTTAATCTGGAACTAAATGTAAAGCGAAAATATGATATTAAATCGAATGTTAAATTTGAAAAGAAAAAAAAAAGCTAAATATATATTATTAAAGATTATTACTGGATTATTTAAAAAAAAAGATTATTACTGGATTAGATAACCAATATGAACACAACGTTTCAAGAATTTACTTAAATACCATATACCTTGTAATTTTGAAGCAAAAACGCTAATTAAATGTTCACGATCTAATTTTTCAATCTTTTTCTCCTCTTTCAGTGGACAATGTCAAACCATTTAGTCTATATTGTGACATGGTTTATTGGAGCTGTCTTGATCAACTTGACAATATATTATCCATTTCTCGAGAAAAAGAGAACAAATATTTTCCGTTTTCCTGGTCAAATGCATGTTGACCATCGCAACCACTTTACATCAAGTAGAACTCAACTCACGTTTAGGGGAAAAGCCAAAGATAATCACTAAAACTCAAAATTCAACCAGTATAAAATTTTCATAATTCGTATGATACGAAATTATGGCTGACTACTGAGTGTGACCAGATGGGTTGAGTGAAAAGGGAGAGCGATCAGAACCTCTAACTTCATTCTTTGTTGCTTCTTAAATTTATATTTCTTCTGATCGACTCTCTCACTTCTTTTTTTTTTCTTTTTTTGAAGAGACTCTCACAGTTCTTAATTTCAAGCTTATTGAATTCTTTATTATCAAAATTGAGTCAGTATAATTCAATATATCTAGGACGAGCAACTCTTATCAGGACGAGATCCTGAGTTCGAGTCTATACCTCACCCCGAAGTTTCCCCAATTGTATAAAAAAAAAAAAATCAAAATGTGCCCTTGAATGTGTAGAAATAAAAAATTTGGACTCTAAACTTAAAAAAAAAAAAAATTCCTGCATTAGATTGGGCTTCGGTTATAATACACGAAAATGGGCACCTCTCATTCTTGGGCATGAGGCGACCACCTACATCATGGAATGACCGATTATGGGTTTTTTCAACACTAATGTACATGAGGAGAATGGGACTAAGCAAGTTTACAGCCGCCTTGATTGAAGCATTTCTTTAGAGTTGTTACCAAGTTTGGTGCACACTATGTCTATCCCATCCCATGTCTAGCATAAAAAACTGATTTGGTGGTCTGTCGATTACTTATTTTTGCATAAATTTCCCAAACTATTGCAAATTTAAAGCATACCATCTGAGACATTTTAATTTTAATCCTATTTTAAATCAAGATTTTTGTCATTAGTTAATACTTCCTTCATCTCATTTATTGTCCTGAATATATAGCCCATTTTCTTTATTAAGAGTATCTCTAATATAAAGTCAATGTGGAATGTCCTAAGTTATAAAAGAGATAGAGAAAAAACGGAGAGAGAAATTGAGTGGAAAGAGAGAGAAAAGTGAGGGGCAGGAAGAGAGAGAAATTCAAAATAATAATAATAATAATAATAATAATAATAATAACAGTAGTAATAGATAGGGTGAAGATGAATGTAGATATATGACATGACACTTCACACGATGAAGAAAAAATAAATAAAAAATGGGCTAAAAGAGATTAAAGTAATTAAAAGAAAAAGAAAACTAAAAAAATAATAATCATATGGAACCCATCAATTTTTTTGTATATATTTCTCTCATGTTAAACTTTGAACTAAGACATTTTACATTGACTTTCCACAGAAGATGCTCTAAGAAGTCTAATTTGTATTATTAAGAAGTCTAATTTGTATTATTTTATTAATTTATCCTACTTTAATGTTTAATAATTAAAACTATCAATTTTAAATTCTACTCATTTAATATGAGTAAATTAAGAAAACGGATTGGGAAATGTATGTTTCAATCCCTATAAAGAAGCAAAGTGGACTATTCCCTCCATTCCAAGAAGATAGTCCATTATTCTATTTTCGTCTATCCTAAAAAAATAATCCAGTTGTTATATCTGGCTTGTATTTATTTTTGCTTTTCGTATTTGCTCCTAGTTAATTAACTTAATCATTTTTTGGCATAATATTCAACATGTTCAAAGAATTCTAATGGACACAATGTGAATAAATGTACTCATTTTAATATTAATCGTACTTTGGTTATTTGTATTAATTCCAAATTGTTAATAATGCATAAGAGCTACAATGGAAGAATACAAATAACATTAAATGTTTCAACCACATTACTTACCAATTCTTAATTCGTATGTAAATATCTACTATCTTATTTTTGTGAGATCGAGGGAGTATATATTTGAGACGGAGAGAGTAATTAATTTCATGTCTTTCGTTTGCATTTAATTTTATGAAATGAGGAAGACGTCATCTATATTACACCCTTAAGGTTGTTGAGGCTTGCAGAAGAAGATTTGTCAATTCCCGCCCAAATCACAGCCCTTTTTCGTCTTTTTGCTTCTCTATTGCTCTTTTTTATTTATTATTACAAGAATTTTACCTGCGCGTTGCACGGTTAGACATCTTATCAAAGTATTTACGTAAATATCAATATTTAGTTTTAATAAATTATGATAAATAATAAGTAAAAATAAATTTTCGTTTCTATTGGTATTATCTTACAATAAATATAATGTACAGTAAATTGAAAGTGATTAACCCAATCTAGTTTTTTACCCATGTGATGTACGGGAAGAATAATTTAAAATAATTTAACTTATTATAAAGATTTGAGAAATTAGATTCTCACATGTGCTAAAAAAAATTAAAAACTTTATATCGTATAAGGAGAAGACTACATAGAGGGCTAGTTATTTTCTTTTTAATTTTATTTTTTTAAATTTTTAATTATTAATAGTTATTTTTTTCAAGTATAATTATATTTTATTTTAATTTTTATTGTATGATATAAGTATTCAATTCATAAAAAACAACAATTATATTAACTTTATTTGTGTGCGTGAAGACCCATGTGATATGATGATATCATAGTCAATTCTCTAACCTTTGAATAAATCTGCTTTTGATTGTTGTTTTCACATTGAAATGAAAGGAAGATTTAAAAATATAAAGATATGATAACTTAAACATAGAATTATAAAGATAAGATAGAATTATGAAGATGAAATAATTCAAAAATTAAAAACTAAAAAGTAGAAGGGATAAACATCAAAGTTACCGTATTGGTTACCACAAACTAATCAAAATGACCAAAAAGCCCCCACTTGAAGCATTTTGGGTGGGAAAATTGTAGTCAAACTGTATCACAACACCTCTCATTTTATTAATAGATAGATTTATGCCGCTTCCTGTTCTCCTTTGTAGACTATTTCTCTATTCTTCCTTCACCCAAGAAGAGTATCATGCCCATTTGCTGCCTTTCTCCTCTCACACCTTCCTTATCTCATGGTACTCTATTTTTTATTCTAATTTTCTTCCTTCTTTCGTCGTTTCCCACCCTCTTTAGTGTTGTTGAGAATTGACTAAATAAAATGAGGTATAGAGGGAAATTGGAATTTGCACGGCGGTGGAATTTGCATGGCTGGAATATGCAAAGCAGAGTATGGTTGGAATTATGGCTAGATTATGGCAGCTGTATTTAGCAAAGCCCAAGCTGGAGTTCTTGAGAGTTCTATCGCCATTAGATAAGGGAATTTGGAATTCAACTTTGACCAAGATTTGCTTAATTGTTTAGCTGTGTCATGCTTGGATATTGGCTGGAATTTGCATGCACCAGTTGGAGCAATGGCAAGAAGAGAAGTTTGAATTGAGCACTAAGTTGGACCAAGAATTGCCAGTTGGTTTTGCCAAGGATGCATGAAGGCAAATTAACCGCCATATATTTCCTATATATATGTGATGATTTTGATCATTTTAAAGGTTTACAATTCCTAGTGTTCTAAACGCCAAGTGAGCAGAAAATTCTAGGCCTAGTACTTGAGGGTTTTCTTTGAGGTTTATCAAAGAAAAAAGTTAGTCGAGTGTGGTAAAGCCTAGTGGGTATTGTAGGGATTGTGATCTGGATTTGGGTGTGAGATTCTATATGATTGTAAAATTTTTCATATAGTAGAATATTTTTGACGCCTCGTGATCTTGCATGAAATTCTTCTTGAACCTTCAATAAAAACAGGGCATCAAATTTTTGATTAGGGGCTGAAGCATATTGTTTAGCTGTCAAACTGTTTCAACTTGGTGACATGGACCATGTGATGCTTCAGATATACGCATCACTATACTTGATTTACATAGTACCATATGGACAAGTGTTCACATAGATTCCATGAAGTCTTATCTAATTAAAAAAGAAGTAACAATGCACTCCTATGGATTGTTCACAAGTACGGTGATAGAATTTGCTTGAAGGATTTTGAGAAAGCCCAAAACTTAAAAAAAAGAAAGTTAAAAAGTCCTTTTATGTACTGATTTGCAAAGAAAAAAAAAAAGGAGACGCGTATTGACACGTAAATCTTCAATGCAAGTTTTAAATTTTATCTTCTCTGACATGTATTTTTGACGCAGGAGTTGCTTCACTAAAGGAGGCCAAACAGAGCAAACAACTCTGAAGATCTTTATTTAGATTATCTGGCAATTTTCAAATGGTGGCATGTAAATAAGATCATTGGTAGTTGGCAGTGGTTAATCATGCATATTTCCCTTTGAATGTCACTATACTCTTCTCCATCATTGTTTTTTTGTATTTTTGATGCAATGATTTTCTGTGTTAAGAGGCATTACGACTTTTGAAACTATTATTTCAATGAGTGTAAGTAACTATTTTTAATTCTTTGGTTGATTTAGCTGAATTACAAAATTAGACTTGCCATTATATTATGCTGCTTGAATTGAATATGGAGGATTAGTCAGTTTATCTTTTGACCAATCACTTTCTTATGTGGGACTCTTTTTTAAAACATCAGTGTTTTGTCACTAACGGTTGTATGTTGCAATTTTTAAGATAACCAATTAGGATTGAAAATATTTATTTTAAGTCAAGAGGGTTTGCAATTGTTAAGATAACTAATTAGGATTGTAAATGTTTATTTTAAGTCAAGAGGGTACACAAAGAAATTTAGCAAATGTTGTAAATAAAAAGAGTGTTATGAAATATGTATTGAATAAAACTTAAATTTTGTTGATTTCTATTTCCTTACTGGTGTTGTTTATACGGTTTTAGCAATTATTTATAGTGACATTATCATATCTTTAATTGTTGCTTCCCATGCATCGCACGGGTGGAAAAACTAGTTTATAATAACACATTAATACTTATAACTTACGAACACTTTTTAATAATTTTAAAACTATTAGTAAAACATATAGTTTCAATTTGTTATCTATTCTGGACAAGCTTGATCATCGAGTGATGAAAATTCAAAACTTTTTAAGTTTGACGACCAAGTAAATGTTCACATACTTTTAAAATACATATTGCTTTAGCTGGTTAATTAATTTATTATCATTCAAAAAAATAATATCAACCATATTATCAACTTCTAAAAAACACGCGCCTTTAAAAAAAGAAAAAAAGAAAAGAAAAGGAAAAAGCATGACTCGGATTCCTAATATTCCCTCCGCCCCACAAAGATACCACTAGTTATTTTCACCTGATTAAGAAATAATGGTTAATATAATTGAAATTAAAATATTAAATTTTTCTTGTATTTTTGGGTATATACTTTTGTATCTTATTAATTATTTGAAAATACTTTGAATTCATAGATGGGTAATTGGTGCAAAACGACCCTACCTTTCAACTTAATTGTGCAAATCATCCATACATTTCATTTTTGGCAAATACATTATCACCTTTGCATTTTTTTTTTGACGAAATTGGTCCCCATTGTTAAAGTCTATTAAAATTTTCCATTAGCTAAACTCGTACACTTCAACTTCTAAGTTTTGTAAAGGCATATTCGGGACCCACGACACCCCTGGTCTTTTCCTACAAACAAGCCGCTGTCCAATCTATGTAAAACTACCTTTGTAATATATGTTATAATAATAATATGAACTACACTGAATGCATTCAAGTCTAAATTTGAGACTAAAATATTATACTAAATAGGATTAAAGAAGAAAATCGAGTTTTATTATCTTATTATTGAGTACAATTTACTAAGAGTTATTTTTGTCTAAGTATCATACTTACATATTAACATGAATACACCTCACATGGGCCATGAGCACAATTCACATAGGAGTGGTGCTCCATACAACACCTCAATGTGAGGAATTGCTCATTTTAATACATGAGAATACTACTCAATTGAAAATTTCGTGTTCACGAGTACTAAACGAGTATATAATTATATACGAAAATTTAATAATCAAATTAATAGTAGTGCTTGGCCAAAATAAAATAAAATCAAATAAAAATTTGATTCCCTGCTAATTTTCTTGAATATCTTAGACCCAGTTTCTCCAACCATTCAACTTCAAGCCCAAAACTTTAGTAATAGATACTCTTTATATATGCCTCACTTCTCAACCTTACATATATACAATAAAATTCAAGAAAAGTTATATAAATTGAGGCAAAAGCGTGACAAATGGTTATGGACCCTTTCGCAAGGAAAAGACAAACCAATATCTCCAACCTTGAAAAAAGGAATAATATATGTTTGATACAATTTAAATAGTAAACACACTTTTCAAATTAGATTTCGCAATAATAAATATAATTTATTAAATTCAAGGAAAATGGCATGGTGTATGATGGGCTCCTAGATATATACCCTTACAAAACTTAGAAAATGATATGTACGGGTTTGGTTAACCAGAAATTTAACGGACTTAGATGGTAGGGACTAATTCCGCCAAAAACATAAATGTAAGGATGTATTTGCCAAAATGAAAGGCAATGATGATTTGCACAACTGAGTTGAAAAGTAGGGACGTTTTGTGTCAATTACCCATTCATAGGTAGTTGGTGTGAAGTAACAATCAATGTATTAATTATAGGCATATATAGAAATGAAAAATTAAAAGCGTACTCAATATGATAAGTAAACTATCTTTTTAGAACGGACAAAAATAATATATTGGACCATTTTTATGAGACGGGGGGAGTACTTGTTTTTTACCATAGAACTCAAACAATTTATACCGAGTTCATAGATTCGAATCCTATTGTAAAAACCATTACACGTCCTAATCTTTTTATCTTTTTAATTGTTTTTTTTCTATGATAGAATTTTGTTACTACAATGTAACTCTCATTTCATGCTTTGGCATTAAATTGCTACATGTTTACATAATTGTCTTAATTTTTTTATTTTGTTTTAATTTTTTTTCTAAAATAGATATTTGTCCGTACAATGTGTAATGCTTGTTTGATTCTCATTATGAGATTCAAATTATAATGGGAAACTATAATGATTTGAAATGAGTGGTGGAGTTAATTGAAATTTTTGAAATGTGTAGTGATAGTTGAATAGTTGTAAAAAATCAGTAGTAGGAAAAATTATAATGGGAAAAAATAATGAATATCAAACAATTCTGTGAGCACTCTTTTACTTCTTGTGTGTAAAATTGTTAATATAATTACATCATCGACTCAATAACGTTTTTACTCTTACAATTGGCAGGCGTAAAAAAAAAAAATTATATATTACCAATTTTACACGTTTTTACATAATTTTACCATTTTTGTAAATTATTGAAAAAACACGCTGAAAATTTACTAGTTAAGGCTATAAATTGTTGCGGCCATGAATTGCAGGAATCCTTAATACTTGCGCTCGTTTTTCGTCTATATTTATTTATTATTTTCATATAATATATATATGTGTATATATAGATATATACATATATACTATCAATAAGCTAAAAAAAGATGCTCATTTCTAATGAAGGGATACGCTCTCAAAGCTAATGGACCTTGCCCTAGGGACCAAGAACCAACATCTCGTTACAAGCCCATCAAAATGCTGTAAATAGCTCTTGTACATAACCCTGCAAGGGATCAAAACTCTACCATCATAAACAAACGTATAAGATAATGGGGGCTATCCAAACCCTAATCAACACACATAGCCTCAATGCTACACTCATGCTCTAAGTAATTGTAATTCTTTATTTCTTTTGATTGAACTAATTTATATTGAGAGGTAGTACCTCTTTTACATTCACTTGGGTGTCACTGCATCTGGAACTATTAGGAAAGTGCACTTGCATGCGAACCAAAGGTAAGGCTCATATGTCTCCCTTTATGTAAATTCTGATTCTATATTCAATAAAATTTTTACCTCGGCCTTGGATTTTCGAGCCGAGGTATCCCCCCCCGAAAAGAAGATATATCAGAGCATGTAATTCCTAATGCTAGTTGATTTATTGTAACAAAATCTCGTAATCTATTTAAACTCTTATTACCTATCTCAAAAAATTGCCAATCTCAATTTTAAAGTTCCAAAACTTATTACTTCTCTTTCTTGATTGCGGCGGTCAAGATTACTTGGACAAAAAGAGATAGTTATGGAGAGAGGAAGCTGGTAAGTATTTAGTGAAGCTGATAAGTTTTTACTTTTAATGGTTAATTCACCTATACGTGTGTTTGATTGTGTTATTGCTATGTTAAAAGTCCGTATTTATGTTTAATTTGGTCAATTGTAGGTTAAGACCCTTTTTTTTGGGTTGGGGAGAGGGAAATTGACCAAATTGGGTCGAGTTCGGACCCACTTAGCACATGTTATAAAGTTTGGGACCAAAATGAGCAAGGTGAAAAGTTGGAGAAAAAGGATAGAGGCAACTGTGTGGCCGCATGACTCGTCTATGTGGCTGCAAGTATCAAAGTGATCAAGAACCATCTGTGCGGCTGCATAGCTTAAGGCGACCTATTTCAGAAGGATGTGAAATTATGTAGCCTTATGTATGGTGCTGCCAACTTTATAGCAACCCAAAATGGTGCGGCCGCATGATAATGAGCTATGTGGCCAGGGCAGGCCGCATAAGAAGGAAGCGAGGAATTAGGTAAGGCACGATGAAGGACCACGCGGCCAAATTTTTGGCACTGTTGCTCAAAACTGTGTGACTAATCTAAGTATTTTTGTGTTAACTAGTTTTTAGTCCTAGTTTTTGTATTTTCTTTATTTTTAATGATGAATACCCATTCCTCTAATCAAAGTCCATTATCATTTGACCCAAAAATAGAAAGGACTTCACGCAGTTTGAGAAGAGAAGCTAGGCAATCGACATCTGAAGAAGAGATGGTTGCCAACAATAACCAAACTTTAAAACAACTGGCTGCTTCAGATCTTACTTAGCAACTTCTCTGCATAACTTTTCCTAATCTATCGGAAAATACGACATTTGAGCCTAACTCTAGATTAATTCACTTACTACTTTCTTTCCATGGTCTTGTAGGTGAGGATCCTTATAAACATCTCGAAGAATTCCATGTAGTATGCTTGAGCATGAAACCACTTGGAATAACAGAAAAGTAAATCAAACTGCGAGCTTTTCCATTCTCACTTAAGGATACTACAAAGGATTGGCTCTACTACCTACCAGTGGGCACTATAACAACATAGAATGAGATGAAGAAACTATTCTTGGAGAAGTATTCCCCTACATCAAAGGCTGTAAATATTTGAATAGAGATTTGTCAGATTCAACAGCACCAAGGAGAATCACTATAGGAATATTGGGAGTGCTTCAAAAAGCTTTATGCAAGCTGTCCACATCATCAATTCAGTGGTAAGCTCCTGATTCAATATTTTTATGAAGTACATATGCCAATGGACAAGAGCATGATCGATGCAGTTAGTGGTGGTTCTCTAGTTGATAAAACTCCCAAAGTAGCAAAGACGTTAATTTCTAATATGACTGAGAATTCTCAGTAATTTGGTACTCGAAATGATGCACCTATCAGGGGGGTGAATGGGGTACAAAGTTCTTCAATTGAGAATAGGTGAATACAGTGGGACACCCTATGTACCAAAACAGACCTTATGAAACATACTCCAATACTTACAACCCAAATTTGAGAGATCGTCCTATTTAAGTTATGGAGGGAATTTGCCCCAAAATTTCTTTCCTAGTAGGCAACCAGGACAGTTCCTACTAAGGCCACATTAACCTCCTAATCTAGGTATGTTGCTAGAAGATGAGGTTAAGACACTGGCTTCTAACACTTTGCAATTTTAACAAGAAACAAAAGCAAGCATTTAAAACCTAGAGAACCAAATGAGCCAAATGGCAACTACCATAAATCGCTTAGAGGTTCAAATAGGAGGGAAATTGCTATCTCAACCTAAAGTGAACCTGAAAAACATACAATGAAAGTTCCCAAGTTAGCAATGTGGATGGATGTATTTTAGAGGACTAATATCAATTAGCCACTCAAAGATTAAGTCGATCAAATGACGTTAAACAAAGGAGTTGCTTGGGAGGCAGCCCATGAAGGGAATTTTTAATTTATTGTTGTTCATATTTCATGCGTTTTAACTTTTAGTTCAATTCATATGCTTTAATTTCTATGTGTACATTCACTTTTACTTTTTGGGGCAGTATAGATTTTAATTGTGGAGCAAGGGAAATTAGTGTTTTTAATTTCTTTAGTTTTATTTAAAATTTAATTTGTTGCCTCCAATGTTGAGCCCACTTTCAACAAGACTTCAGTCAATTCTCTAGGGACCGTTTGTTGTACCACATATGGCTGGAGTACAAATTTGAGTTAGGGGAGCACATCTACCGTCATATTCGGGATTTTGGGGTCGCCAAGGTTACAAATAAGAGGCTCATTTTCTTGTGCGTGATCACTGGTATTTGTAAAGCAGCAGTATGCGGTTTAATCTAGCTGATGAAAATATTATCCACTGCAACGTGCTTGCTAAGGTTTCGTCGGATAATTCAACAATACAAAAGGCAAAGAAGCCTCGAACAACATCACATGAGGCACCGGTACTCCCATCTAGACTAGGAGATGCCAATGGAGCTTTTCCGTGCCCATGTCTAAGCCTGTAGTTGCATTTCTGAGCCCTCACATCCCTTTTGAACAATAGATCATCGGTTATTTCCAAACTCTTCGCACTCAGTTTGCTAAGCTGCAGGAAAATCAAAGGAGGCTCGAGAGTTGACCGGGGACATTGGAGGACATGTTGCGACAACTTCTGATAACCTCATCCCCTACTGCTAGAGTTTAGACGAGCTATACTGGTCTTACTCCATCCATCCCATCAGATCAGCGGACGCATGATCCCAACTCACCATCAGCCATACTCCCGGTGAGTTCCTGATCCTTTACTCCTTATTTTTGTTCTTCTTGCTCTATATTGGGGACATTGTAAAATTTAAGTGTGAGGGGATGATAATGTAGTATTTATGCTGATTGGATGATGTATATTTTTGCTACTCCTCTTGGTCTGTAATTAACTTGGATATTGTTTAGGATTAAGTTCTTTTTTTTTCCTGTTTATTGATCTTCATGTTTGTTTCTATGTTTATTGGAAATGAAAGAAATATTTTCTATGTTTTGTGTTTTGAAAAGAATTTATTTATTTTATTTATTTTTTTATGTACATGTGAGAAGACAACTCATTGTTCTATATTATTATATTTAACTGGTGTATAGCTTAGATGGAATTAGGATTTTGAGTGATATCGGAAATTGTTTAAAAAAAAAAATTGTAGTTCTTCCTTACAGTTTGACTATTATTTATACACTTTATTGAGGCGGTTTTCCACCCTTTTCTGGACGTAGTTGAAAGTGGCACTGTTGAAGAGACTTATGGTCTTAGTGAACCAGTTTTATTCCATATATTGTGTTGTTTCTTGTTTGAAGTAACTTGCATGTGTTAAATGTTAACAGAACGATGTTAGAAGTTTTGCTGTATATACTTTTTGTGAATGTGTCTTTGGTCGACGGAGTTTAGGTTTTAGAGTTAGGACTGCACTAACCTATATTGGGAAATCTCATGAAAAGTGAGAATTTTATTTTATTTTCTATGTATAAGGAGACTGCAAGAAAAATTTGCCTATCTTGAAGAGTGAGAGCTAGCATTGAATAATTTGATCCTATTCATCACCAATGTTTAAAGATGAACGATCCGTCAGTGAAGAAGGCTAGCTTTAAGGATTTGTGTGTGAACTACCTGTGAGGTAAAGCGGAAAAAGAACGTTGCATAAAAAGTTAGAGAAAAAAAGTGAAAAGAATGAGAGAAATAAAAGAGTGAAAATGAGAAATAGAAAAGATAGTTAGAAGAGAGAAAAAAATAATAAAGAGAGATGAAGTGAGATAGAGTGAGGCTGTGAGAAAGAAAAAAGATTTTAAATGAGAAAGCCGGTGGTTTGAAGTGCTCAGTCTAGACTTTGGAACTAAAAGCTTTTGAGACTAGAGAGATGTTTATGATAAAGTGGTTGCCATGTATTTTCTAACACGCTAAAGGTTGATGGCTCCAGGTAAACTAGGTATACACCTATGTAATTAGGATCTCTTGGGAAAGAAAAGAAAAAAAGTTGAAATAGAAAAAGAAAAGAGTGAATTAACTAGATGCGAAAGGAACAATATAGACTCCTTCGGAAATGGGTTTAATAAAAGGTAATGTTAGACTTTCTTTTGTGTCCAAAGGGAAGTGGAACGTTAGTCTTAGTGCACACTTGGAAGAAGTTGTGCTAATAAATTTTAATAAATGCGTTGCTCTATACCCTTTTTATTAGGAAAGCTTACTCTGGGTTGGTTAAAAAGGTGGAATGGTGAGTTTGCTGTCTCATGTGTGTTAAAATGTTTTGTGTTTATACTTTTGTTTTGTTTGTTGTTTGGGGACCAAAAACGATCTATGTGTGGGGGAGTTTGATAAATGTTTAGTTTTAATATTTAATTCCCCTATATGTGTGTTTGATTATGTTAATGTTATGTTAAAAGTTTGTATTTAAGTTTAGTTTGGTCAGTTGTAGGTTAAAACTCAAGAGGAGGTGAAATTGTACAAATTGGGTCAAGTTCGGATCAACTTAGTAGACGTTATAAAGTTTGGGGACCGAAATGAGCAACGTGAAAAATTGGAGAAAAAGGAGAGAGGCAACTGTGCAGCTGCATGATGCATCCATGTGGCCGTGGGATTAAAGTAATCAAGAACCATATGTGTGGTCGCATGGCTTTAGAAAGACGTGAAATTATGCAACTGCATGTCTTTCATACATGTAGCCTGGTGTGGCCAACTTTAGAACAACCCAAAATGGTGTAACTGCATGATAATGAGCTATACGGCTAGGGCGGGCTGCATGAGAAGAAAGCGAAGAAGTGGCTAAGGCACAATGAAGGACCATGCGGCCGCATGAGGGATTATACAGCCACATGGTTAAGTTTGCGCGAAAAATTTGTTTTTCCTTGTTTTACAAGAATTCTGTTTATAGTAGTTTTTTGTGTAAGAATTTTCTTCTATCTTTTGAGGGTTTTGGACCTTATATAAGGAGGTCATGTCTTTGTACTTGGAACACAATTATTTTACTTCATAAAAAAGACAAGTTGGAGGAAGATTTTTCTGACGCATACAACGCTAATCTCTCTCTTCTTCAAGTTCAAAGGGATGTTGATGCTACTTCTTATTCTTTAGTTAATCGATTTCAGTAACGTTGATTCTTACTCTTTTGTGGAGTTGCTTGTGTTATTCTATTTTCTATGATTATAAGTATTGATTGTTCGATCTAGTTTAGGTCTACTACTTTAAGCAATCACTTTTCTATTTCTAGAATTATGTTTCAATCCGTAATTGTTGTTTATCTTAATTTTCAAGCTACTAATGATTGTTAATCATTTGGAATAACATAACCTAACTTAAATAAATCAAGTATGTGAATTTATTGCTTAGATTAACTTATTTTCCTAATTCTTTATTTGATCATTGTTCTAAATCTAGAGAGCTTATTCTAAGTTGTCCAAACAGTTAGGTTAATTAAAACAATTAAATAGCTTGTTTTAATTAGATACACTTAAGGGAAAACTCGGGTAACAGAACTTATTGTTATCTAGAGTTAATAGTTTTGCAAAAGGTAGAGACGACATTGCAATTGATTACCATTTTTTATATGAACGACATGAATGAACCAAGAACTGGAATTAATATTCATATTGCTTACTCTTAACTTGTATTTGTGAATTATTATGTTATTTGTTTTTATTCTTTTTATTTTTATAAATTTTTACTCATCAATTTAAAAACACCCTTCTTGCCAGTTGCCGCAAATAACTTAGATATATCTGGTGTTCTATGTGCGTAAGACCCTTACTCTCCGCTTCTGTAAATTCTTTTAAATGTAGGAGTAAGGATTTATTATTTTGGTGCATTCATCATGCTACCAGAAGCTGGGGTCTAGTAGTGGTGATTTGCAAATTGCAATGGTCTTTGATTTAGGAAATTTTTGGTTAACTTGGGATGTTTAGATATGGAATGATAAAATTGGTTCGCTTTTTAGTTGAATAAAATTAGACCATTAGTTAAGGGAAATGAAGGGATGAGATCATTTGTAAAAATTAATTGTCAAATTGATAGGTACATGGAACACTCCCCGCATATATATATATATATATATATAAAGAATAGGGTCACTAGTTTATTTTTTCCTGCCTTTGGTTGTTCCTTTAATGTCACCCTTTTAATTAATTTTTTTTTTCAAATTCATTTATGTGATTCCTTGATTCTCGCTTTTACCCTTCATTTCCCTTCCCTAATCTTCATCGTTTCTTCAATCCCTCTTTTCTCTTCCTCAAATCTCGCATCTTAAATTTGTAATTAATAGAGAAAAGAGTCTCTAGGATTTCCCATCAATGCCCTATCCGAAACCCACTTGTTTCTCATCTTCGGATAGTATTTTAATAAATGAGGAATTGCGTTATGATAAAAACACAATGGCTGAAGAACACTATAAGTTTGTCTTTAACTTAACTGATGAGCAGAAGTGTGTGTATGATACTATTATGCATGCTGTTGAAGCCAATAAAAGGGAACATTTTCTTTTATATGATTATAGAGGAACAGGGAAAACATTTCTATGGAGGACTTTTCAACAGCTATAAGATCAAGAGAATCTCAATGTAGTGTCAAGTGGAATAGCATCTCTTCTCCTACCAAATGGTTGTACAGCACATTCCATATTTGCTATTCAGTTAAATGCATTTGAAGATTCAACTTGCAACATTAGACAGGGTAGTCCATTAGTGGACTTAATAAAAATCACAGAGCTTATTATATGGAATGAGGCTCCACTGAATAAATTTTGCTTTGAAACATTGGACAGAACCATGCGGTACATTCTTCGAACTGATAACCCTTCCAATATGAGTCAGCCATTTGGAGGTAAGACTATCGTACTTGGTGGGGATTTTAAACATATATTACATGTTATCCCAAAGGGCTCCAAATAGGATATTGTTCATGCATCATTGAATGCTTCATATCTAGGCGATCATTGTAAGGTAAAATTTCCTTTAAATCAATTTTCATTATTTGTTTGCTTTAACTTAATTTAATTTTTGCTGATTGCTCATGCTTTCGATATATATTTTGTTGAATATTTTTTTTTTGTTCTAACTGGTAAGTTAAGTTTTGATTTTTATTTAATCCAGTGTTTTCGTATGTTAAGGTGTTAAGGTTGAGGAAAAATATGACATTGCAAAATCAATATGATGATGTTGCATGTATCAAGTTAAAAAAAATTCGCTAACTAGATCTTGGGTATTGAGGATGGTACACTCGGTGAACAAACTGAAGACCATGCAACTGTTGAAATTCCAGAGGACCTCTTAATAAAATATTCGAGAGATTCAGTTGCTTCTGTTGTGGGTAGTACATATCCAAACTTTATAGATAAAATTGGAGATTTATGTTACTTAAATGGAAGCAATACTAGCACCCACACTTGACATTGTTGACTTGGTTAATGATTATATGGTCTCAAAGAATCAATCTAATGTTTGGAGTTATTATAGTTCTAATGGGAACTTTCAATCTGATTCTAACCTTAGATGCTTAGCGAACTCCATACTTCAGAATTTTTAAGTAGAATTAGGCGTTCAGGTGTTCCAGATCATGAATTGAAGATTAAGATAGGTGTCCCTATTATGTTAATGAGAAACATTGACCGTTCGTCACGTCTTTGTAATGGTACAAGGCTTATTGCTAAAAGACTTGCATATCACATGTAATAGAAGCCAAAATTTTAGATGGTTTAAGTCAAGAGAAAATTTTTTCATTCCTAGGATGACTTTGACTCCATCTGATATGAGGTTACCCTTTACATTCAAGAGGAGACAATTTGATGCCAAACAAGACGGTAAGCTTGCAAGCTCTAACAACTCGCAAGTTAAGTGAAGAACTCGCAAGTTCTTGAATATCAAGACAAATTCTTAAAAGAAAGTTTTTTTCATAAAAGTAGGATTCTTTTATACAAAGACATAATGAAGCTATTTATAAGCTAACATAACCCTACTCGGCCAACATAACCCTAATGGGCCAGCATAACTCTAATCCAAAATAACAATAAATTAAAATAAGCTAGATAAATAATTATATCATTTGAGGATATGCATCATTCTTCCCAGCTGAGAAAACTCAACTCCAGTGAGTTAGACTGTAGCTTTTAAACCATGGAGGTCGATCTTTCTTCCTCATTAAGCAACGATATGGAACTCTGAATAACCATATGAAGCATAACTCGAACTAAGGAGGGTGATCTGTAGTGCGAATGAAACACTACTAGAAAACCTTGGGAAGTGACGTATGATTCAACTCATGCAAAAGAACATCAATTGATCCCACAGTATGAGTAGGACATTGTAGCATGGTAGATTCGCCTGCACAAACCAATGAGTGCAAAACTAGTGGCTCTAACGAACCCCAACAAGATAACAATTTGGCAATATTGAAATCCAAACTTCTATTCAAGTGCAATGGCAAGTCAAACAAATTATTTTCAAGTTTTGAATCCGTGATCTTGTTCTTAACACGTTTCGGAAAGCGACTTAAACAGACACAAAGTAAAACATAAAAATTTTCTTTAAAAGAGTTATACCAACCATGCACATTGAAAACAAGTAGATAACTCTCATTATTTAAAATAATTCTATGTTTGATCTCAGCATGAGAATGATGAAGATAGTTAACAGTTGGTTGGGTTGGAATAACGTGAAGGAAGTTAGTAGGCAAAAGTCTGATATCAATAGGAAATGAGTGCAATCAGACAATTGCCTTTGAAAAGAAAGTCGCAAGTGGAAAAGTATCAGACACAGGAGGTAACTTCTTATGAAAGTTACACTTGAAG
>CAVNYN010212968.1:0-56551 GCA_963692815.1 Nyctanthes arbor-tristis
CTGATGTGTAAATGAAATCCAAAAGCTGGCAGATTGCTAATGTTTTTTACAATGGCTGATGGGACTACGGTGCATAATAGTGTGTGATCGATTTTCAGAGATGCCCAACGGTGCTGGAATAGTTTTCTTGGCCTCCTTAGAGTAGTATTTTATGTTGATGAAGTTATGTTTGATCTCTTGGCTTATTGTCAGTGTAGTTTGTTAATATATTATTATATTATGGATTAGGTTTTTCTTAGCCAATTGAGTTGTACTTAATAATAATAATAATAATAATAATAATAATAATATTATTATTATTATTAGTTTTATTTCATTCACGTGGATTACAAAGCATACGTGGATTACAAAGCATTCAAGTTAGTCAATGGTGTTTACTTGATTTAAAAAACAATAAAATTTGCTGATTGCCATTTGCAGTTATATAATATATAGATTGCTTTGCCTGTTGATTTATTTGGTAATTAATGCGGAATCGAAGGTAACAAAACGAGTACCTTTCCATCAACTTCTATTACAATTTATGGTGTTAACTCAAATTCATTAATGTATTACTATATATGTAGTTAACCGATATTTATTTTAGATTAATTATATAAGAAAATAACCGAATATTACGACTAAATAATCATAAAAAATTTGTAAAGTTTGCATTTAATCTTCCCGTGCACCACACGGGTGATAGTCTAGTTTCTTATAATTCTATGCAATTATCTCCTCCAATATTCAAACACTCTACATAAAAGATATAATTGAATTTTAGTTCTAGCTTTCTATATATATCCTCTCACATTCCTATTATCTTATACTTAAATCAATGATTTTATCATTATTTCTTTAGCTTAAATCAAATATGGATTTTTTTTGAAAGTATCAAATATGGATTAACCTTTAACTTAAATCAAATATGAACAAGATTGTACATTTCCAAAAATATTAATTAACTTTTTTTTTAGTCTATATAAAAAATGAAAGGGGAATAATTTAATGAGACGTGGGAAGTAATAATCTTTATTTTACCTTCTATTGACTATAACGTATTACAGGTAGCACCTATAACGTTTTTTTTGCACATATATAAATCGTTAAATATTATAGTTTAAATCTTTTTCATCCAATGCAATAAATTTTCTTGATTTGTTTATATTACTTGCTGTGATCATCCCGTGCAACACACGGGTGAAATAGCTAGTGAGGAATTAAAAGGACACTTGTCCTAGTTCTTTTGTGTAAAAGCTTCTAAGAATACACTTGTGCTTTTTTTTCTATTGGCCACATCCAAGCATTATCATAGGGCGTTTATCTTAGTTCTCATAGGTAGATGTCAAGGTTTTACCCAAAATCACTAAGAAAAATTCGTCCAGGGAAGGGTGAGAGAACACTAAGTAAAACTCACCTCTTACTTGAAAAAGACTCATTTCCATAAATAAGAAGAATTCAACTTAAAGTACAACATTGATTGAGGAATATTAAGGTTTTGAAGGCACTTTTCAGCTTAGAACAATTCAAGGTAAGTAATTGGTTGAGTTAAAGACTGGTTTAAAATAGAAAAGTTGGAGGAGCAGCAGTGTTGGGACTGCTTAATGACAGTCTAAACATCCTGCAATCTAAAATAGAAATCAATATCTTTGTTTTGTAAATTTGACAGGAACCTTTGGGAAATCAAGTTAGATCATTGAGTAACTAATATTTTGATTCCCTTTTAGCATTCATAAAGTTTTCATAAGATGAATATAAATTTTGATACATTATTATGTAAAGAAAAATAGATTTATTGCATTTGGATCACTAGTTGATGCTCTACCCCTCTTGCCTCTGCTTTGCTTTGTTTTATTCCATACTATGAGATTTCTAATGATACTGAGATAGGTGATGTTTAGTATGGTGTATTGCTTTGTATTTGTATTGTACTTTGTTTGAAATTCCAGTAGGGGTCAACCGAGATTTGAATGTGGATCCACTTGAATATACATGGCCATGATTGAATCAATATTGAATTGATATGAATTTTATACGCGCTACGAGTAGTAGTTTAACTAGTAATAGGGTCTTCTTGTGCATCTAAAAGTTTTGTGCATTCCATGATTTCCTTGAACTTGTGATTAAAGAGGAATTTCTTATATAACGAGGTCAATCAAAAGATTTTGTTACTCACTGGGTACGTTGTACTCACTATATTTTCTACACATTTTGTAGATGATCAAACACAAGGTGTTTGAAAAGCAAGCCATGCGTTGGAGCATGTCCGCAGATGGGAGTAGAATTTTTCATGTAGTGGAAATTGATCTTTGGAGCTACTATGAGGATGCACCTTAGTTACAAATATATCTAGGGACAACTTATATGAACTTGACATCTTTTGTGCTAATATCTATGCTCATCTTTATAGTGATATGTTTATGACAGATCGGCCTATGTTCTTCTCTTAATGTAGTAAGTATAAAAAATAAAGGGATTAACGAATAATGACTATATAGATGCATATAAAAATATATATAAACATATAAATATGTAAGTATACACGCACGCGCGCGCACACACATATCGCTTATAGTATGTAAGTGAAAATGAAGGGGTAATTTTTGCATTGATTGGAAGCCTATTTTTCAATGTAAAGGCTTTCCAATCGCTTGACTCGGCTAGTTAATGACTATACTTATTAACATAACTCGTTATGTTCTTTAAATCTTATTGTAAATCTAATTTTAATTGTGCAATGCGTTTGAGTATGAAATGCAAATGAAGAAATAAAAAACAAATCCTACTTCTTGGTGTTGAGATTGTAAATTTCAGTTTCTCAACATTCAGGCTGATATGTCTTCTAGGTGTTGAGAATGACAAGAAGCAGACCCAACACCAGGCTTATAAGTGTTTTCAAATTTGCAAAGAAATTCGTTAATCATGGTCAAAATAGCTATAAGGATGTTTTGGCTTTTCTAACTCAAAGAAAAGTTTATGAAAACATGTAATAACATTGCAATGTTCCTTAAGAATTGAAGAAATTATTTAAATGTATTTACCTTCTAATTCCATTAGAATGAAAAAAAAAAATCTAAAGACAAGAAAATTTGTTAGTTTTGTATGTCTCGTCCTTGCTATTTGTACAAAACAAAATTAAAATGAAAGCTTCGGCAAAATAATATATTAGCCGATATAAAGATATTTAATAATATTGGATAATATAGTGGAAGCGCGACAAGAGCGGTATCAAAGCAGTGTTCCAATGCCCTACATCCACAACCTACTTCGCGCGAGGCATCAACAAACCGGCTTATAAATAAGTTGCTGTTTATTAAGTTTATGTGTAACTTGTACCTTGTCGTATAAACACCTTTCCTAGCTTATTAAGCAAGATCTATACTTGTTAGATATATGGTAAAAATGTATAGGAAGTAGATCACTATGTTCTCTATATAGTTTGTAGAGACCAACTAATAAAAGATCAAGTTAAAAGAATATTTAAATTCATTAGACATTCATATAACATGTAGGAATAGGTAGTTTTTATGCCATAACCTAATTCACCAAAAGGAAAAATAAGATGTAGATAACAAACAGCCACAAAGGAATTAACCAAAATAAACTTTGCTAACTGAAACTGGACAGCCAATAAGTATCTTAAAGTACTGAGTATTTAGCCCTGAAAACAGTCTAAAATCAACCAAAGTAAGATCCTAACAAGTACCAATATATAGAGTACATATTGGGGCAGACTTACACAAAATATCATAGCAAATTATGAGGTAAATTAATCAAAAACAGATTACACATATGGCTGATCAGCAAGTAAACAAAAGCTTATAGGGACTAGATACAAGGCTAAAACCATAATAAGACATTAAAGTAGTAATTCAAGCAAAAAATGGGCAGCCTTGTACAGCTTAAGCTTCTTCTTCGGACTCGGATTCTTCATTTCCTTCCACATATTCCATAAGCTTTTCTACTTGTTTTTTCAGCTTCATTTGCTCCTTGGTTAACATTTGAACATCTTTTGATACATTCTCTAGCACATTCAATGTGTACTCCATAGTCTCCTTGATGGAAGTGTGGAGCTCCTGGCATTCTTTCATGAATTTTTCCCATTTAACAACCACAGATTCAAACATACTAGGAGTTTTAGTGGATGGGCCTGAATCTGCCCTAGAAATTCTAGCATTCTTCTTTCGTTTTCTCCTTTTAGAGGCATCCCTTCCAAGCATAGAATTGAAGTGGGCATGAACCAACTTTTCATTAGAAAAGTCTATGTTATTTTTGGCTAGTATAGCCATCACAACCCGACCAAGAACCAAATTGGAGGAGTAGTAAAGATATGAATCATCTTACTCACTAGGAGTTGAGCAAGATCAATTGGATTGCCCAAAACTACATTTTGTAAAAACCACAAGTCCATAGGGTCCAATTGATTATATATCACATCTCTTGGTCTAAATATATGAATAAACATCAAATGAAGCTCCCCAGTGTCTAGCGGCAAAGAGGAAGCATGATAAGAGGGCTTTCTAAGCCTCGGTTTCTCATAAATTACCCAACAAGCCTCTAGGTGATCAAAATTAGACTCAAACATCACCACCATCATACATGCCAAACAATTCAACCAAGGACTGGTTATCAACAGGAATTATTTTTCCATGAATATGAGTAGCAAAATAATTTAGTCCATCATTAGTAAAAGCATTGGCATGAAAGTACTTAACCAATATTTTCCTTATCCCCCTACTTAATTCTAAGAATTTCATCCAACTCCACTTTTCAAAGTAAGCCATAAATTTGAAATCCTTTTTTCGGTAGTATTCTAAGTCTACCCAACGACCCAGAGGCACCTTTCGCTCCTTCATGATATTAAATCTATTCTTAGCATCATTTTCAATAAAATAGAAGTTAGGAAAAGTTTCACCTTCATTTATAGTGCATTCCTCTCGTACCTTCTCATTTCATTTTCTAGACGAGCTAGGGCCTGAAATTGGTGGTGCAGAAGATAGAGCCGCCACTGGTGGTGGTTCTTGGCCTGAAAAGGCTCGTTGGAGAGCCATGGCGCTGCCCTAGCAATTTCACTCATGGAATTGGATGGTTCTTCACCTTTTCTTGGCTTTAAAACACTTGAAACTAGTGGAATGGAGGTAGAAACACCTTCCTATATATTCACAACTTTAGGTGCAGCTTGAAAATCGCCATGGAGGAACCACCCGAACCTGTACCTTCATCTTGGGATAAAATTGGTAGCAATTGGGTCGTTAATGATGTGTTTCATGGTTGTTTTCTTGTATCTAGTCATGAATTAGGTTTAATTGAAGATTTTGGAATGGAAGAAATTAGGGTTAGTGAAGAACTAAGAACCAGAGAAGAAGAGGAGAGAGCATGTCTTTGATTGAAGAAAAAGATGAAGAATTTTAGGACTTAGGGGCCACAACTTACAAAGAGTAGATGTAGGTCCTTAAGAATTGAAACGATGATAAATAGGTTTGAAATTTTATAACTTGTGAGTTTTGGGCTATAAGTTATTACAAATATTTAATAATTAATTGGAGACCCGTCTAGTAATAACTAACAAGGTAATAAAGAAGAAAAATATAATTGTTAATTTTTTCTTACTTTTTATGATCAATTCATTAAAGCATAAGCTCTTTTGGGAATTAAAGAAATAGGTGGATATATCAACTTATGAAAAAAATGTTGCTTATTGATGTGCATCCAAGAGATTTAGCAAATGTGGCTGGCTAAGAATTCAATTGCAAGATAATCTATGATAACATGTTTTAAGCTATAAATTAAATTCATAGACATGTAGAGAAACACGTCTTAAGACGATGGTTCTAGCAACACCCTAGAATGGTTGACTCAATTGGCTAATCAACAAGCTCATCAAATCAATCTATTACTCTAACAAAATTCAAATGGGGAATCATCACAAAATAAGGACGATAAAAATGATGCGACAGAACAATTCCGGCGACTTAAACCTCCCATATTTGAAGAAGCAAAGGACCCAATAGAAGTAAAAAATTGGATTCAAATAATTGAAAGAGTGTTCACATATGCTCATGTTCCTGACCCTGAAAAAGTAAATTGCGTTATTTTCATGTTAAGAGGAAGCTCGGGCTATTGATAGGACACTTTAATTAATAAGTATGAGAGAAAATGAGGAGATGACTTGGGAAGAATTTCATGAGAAATTCCGCACCAAATATTTTTCTACTGCTGCAAGGAATCAAAAATTGAATGAATTTATTCATCTCAGGCAGAACCAAATGACGGTGTCGGAATATGTTAAAAAATTCAAAGAATTGTTAAGATTTGCAACTTACATATTGGGGATAATGGAGTTGAAAATAAATCAGTTTATAGAAAGTCAGAAGCCCAAGCTGGCTAGAGATGTATTGATATCAGGAATTCAAGGTTTAAGCTTTGCCGTTGTTATGAACCAAGCACTACTAGGAGAAAAAGCTGAGACTAAAATTCTTCGAGCTAGAGAATATCGAGCCCGCCATTGTCAATGTTCAAATACTTATAAATATGGAATTCTTCTGGAAAGAAATGGAATAAGAGAAATAAAAGATCATATGGAAACTTTAAGGACCAATCCAATACTAAGTGACTGTTTGATTCTCATTATTGACATTGGTTTATAATGAGAAATTATAATGAGATGAAATAAGTGGTGCAGATTTAATAGAAATTTGAAATTTGTGATTATAAATGAGCAGTTGTCAAATCAGTGGTAGGTGAAATTATAAAGAGAATTGTTAAAGAGAATCAAACAAGCCAAAAACCCAAGAACAGCCGACAAAAACTGATCAATAGCGGTGCTCAACATGCAATAAAATGCATACAGGCCTATGCTGAAAAGAATTGGGGCTATACTATGGGTATGGCAAGGAAGGACATATGGTTAAAAATTGCCCCACTAACCCCAAGCCCAATAATCCTACGGGTAAAGTTTTGGCAATGGTTCAACCGGATTCCACCAATAGCGGTAATGTTATTATAATTATGACCTATGTTTATGGTAGACCTATATATACTTTATTTGATTCTGCTGCTACACATTTATTCATTTCTTATAATGTTGCTCAAGATGCAAATTTTGAAATAGTTCCTATGCCATTAGAAATGAGTATTTAAGTATCTTCAGGACCGGCCTATATGGCAAAGGATTATATGTCTAATGCTATGATTCAATTAGAATATGATACATATCCGGAAAATTTAATTCTCTTTGACCTCATAGACTTTGACATGATTTTGGGAATAGATTGGTTATCTAAGCATGTGGTGATTATTGATTGTCGAGCTTGAACTTTAAAATTTCCTAAAAAGAAACCTATATTATTCTCTTTGCCTTTAAAGAGTACTCAAAAAATAATTTCAGCACTTCAAGCTCAAAAGCTATTAAGACAAGGCCATTTAGGTTTTTGAGGTTAATTTACATCAAAGTAAGGCTGAAAATTCTGTTACAATCTAATCTTTGCTTGTAGTTCAAGAATATCTAGACGTATTCCCAGATGACTTGCCAAGATTACATATAGACCGTGAGGTCGAATTTGGTATTGAGGTGTATCATGGTACCTATCCAATATCAAAAGCTCCTTACGGTATGGCACCCGCTCAATTGAAAGAACTTCGACAACTAGATGAATTAGTTAACAAGAGATTTATTCGGCCCAGTACATTTCCTTGGGGTGTGCTAGTTTTATTTGTAAAGAAGAAAGATTGATCGATACGGCTCTATATCTATTATTGTGGATTGAATAAGGTTACAATAATGAATAAATATCATCTTCCATACGTTGATGATTTACTATATCAACTTAGAGGGCCGGCAATATTTTCCAAAATAGACTTGAGATTAGGGTATTATTAATTGAAAATAAAGGAAGAAGATATTCCCAAGTCAGCATTTAGTACAAGATTTGGGCATTTTGAGTCTTTGGTCATGCCATTTGGCCAGACTAATATACTCGCCGCATTTATGGATCTTTTGAACTGTGTGTTTAAAGATTATTTGGATAAATTTGTAATCGTGTTTACCGATAATATATTGATCTATTCAAGATCTCAGGAGGAACACACCAAGCATTTGCATATTGTTTTGCGAACTTTAAGAGAAAAATAATTGTACACTGAATTCTCGAAATATGAATTTTGGACGGAAAAAGTGGTTTTTCTTAGTCATGTCATAGATCAAAGGGGAATTTCAATTAACCCAACCAAAGTTGAAGTTGAGATAAATTGGCCTCAAACCACAACTTCCATGGAAGTGCGAAGTTTCTAAGGATTGGCTGGATATTATTGTCGACTTGTCAAGGACTTTTCAAATATTGCAGTTCCTTCCACACGGTTAACAAGGAACATGTGCAATTTAAATAGACCGAGGATCATGAAAGAAGTTTGAAGAATTAAATACACGGCTTACCACAACACCTATTCTTACAGTACCATAAGAAGGTGGTAATTCTATTATTTGTAGTGGACAGGGATGTGTATTAATGCAGAATGACAAAGTTGTGGCTTATACTTCCAGGCAATTGAAGCCTTATGAGAAGAATTATCCTAGACACGACTTAGAATTAGCTACCATTGTGTTTGCCTTACAAATTTGGTGGCACTATCTCTATGAAGCAAAATGTGAAATTTATACTGATCATAAAAGTTTAGAATACTTTTTCACTTAGAAAGAATTAAATATGAGGCAATGAAAGTTGCTTGAATTAATAAAAGACTATGATTGCACGATCAATTACCACCCGAAGATGGCAAATGTGGAAGCGGATGCCTTGAGTAGAAAATCCTTCAGGAATGAGAAAAGACCCAAGGAGTTACAAAATGAGATTGAAAAGTTTTGGCTTAGAGTTTTTATAGAATGGAGATGCCAAACTAAGAGTAATAATTGTAGAACCGGTGCTCACGGATCAAATAAAAGAAGAATAAAAGAATGATGAATTTGCTGAAAAGATCCGTAATAATTCGGCCATTGGAAAAGAATCTCCTTATAATATATCAAGTCAGGGATTATTAAGGTATAGGGATAGAATTTATGTACCAGAAACTGAAGGACTAAGGGAATGTATTTTGAAGGAAGCACATATCACACCATATTCTGTGTACCTTATTTCTACAAAGATGTATCAAAACATAAAGAAATTATATTGGTGGCCAGACATGAAAATGCATATTGCAGATTTTGTAGCTAAATGCATCATTTGTTAACAGGTAAAAACGGAGCATCAATGGCCAGTTGGAACATTACACCCATTAAAAATCCCCAAATGGAAATAGGAGAAAATACTAATAGACTTTGTTAGTGGACTGCCTAGAGTCAGCAGGGGATATGATGCCATATGTGTAGTTGTAGATCGACTAACGAAGTCGGCACATTTCGTTCCCATTAAAATAACTTTTAAAATGGAACAACTTGTTGAGTTGTATATTCAAGAAATAGTTAGATTACATAGTGTTCTAATTTCTATTACATCTGATCGAGAACCACAGTTCTGGTCACGGTTCTGGAAAGAAGTTCAAAAGCCTTGGGGACGCGGTTAAATTTTAATACTGCTTTTCATCCCCAAACTGATGGTCAATGAGAATTCACCATCCAAACCTTTGAAGATATACTTCTAGCATGTACACTAGAATTCCCACAAAAATGGGATTGTTACCTAACTTTGGTTAAATTTTTTTACAATAATAGTTATCATTTTTGGATCCAAATGGCACCATACAAGGCATTATACGGGAGAAAATGCAGATCACCTTTGTATTGGAATGAAGTCGGTGAAAAGAAAATAAATAACTTGGAAATGATAGAAGAAGTGGTGAAAAAGATTAAAGAAAAATTGAAAGCCACACAAGACCATCAGAAAAGCTACGCAGAGCAGCTGTGACGACAATTATAATTTGAAACCAAGGATCAAGTATTTATCAAAGTATCCCCAATAAAGTTACTTTTGCGCTTTAGAAAATGAGATAAATTAACTCCTCATTACATCGGACCTTTTAAAATAATGAAGAGAGTTAGAGAAGTAGCTTATAAGTTGAGATTACTAGAAAGAACAACACCAAGAAAATATGTACCTGATCTTTCCCATGTACTTCTAGAGAATCCTTCTGACATACAACCCGATTTGACTTTGGAAGAATGACTTGTAAAAATCTTGATGCGTGAAATGAAACGATTACATAATAAGGAAATACTTCTCGTTCGCGTATTATGAAAAAGTGATGTTTTGGAAGAAAAATGTGGGAACGGGAAGATGAATGAAGAAACAATATCTAGAATTATTTTAAGGTCATTTTAAATTTTGCGGAAGAAATTCTTTTAAGGAGGTAGATTGTAAAACCCGCAAAATTTTAAAAACGAATTAAGCGACGTGGCCATTATTTTGACGATGGTAGAGTAGTTACTTGAATTTGCATCAATTATGTCATAAGATTAAATGATTATTACTCAAATGATGCCCAAAATAAGAATAGGGTTATTGACTAGTATGGCTCAAAATATAACAACTAATTGTAAAATTATATTAAGTAGGAGGATTTCATGAATAATAAATAAATAAACACTAAGAAGCCACTTGTTCATTCTAGAAAAAAACCACATGAGGAATTATGAGGACACTTATTCTAGTTCTTATTGGCAAAAACATCTAAGAATACACTTGTGCTTGTTTCTATTGGCTACCTTCAAAAATAATCTAAGGACATTTGTCTTAGTTCTCTTAGGTGGATCTTAAGATTTTACCCAAAATCACTGAGAAAGATTCGTCCATAAATGGGAAGGGTTAGAGAACACTAAGTAAAACTCACCAGACACTCACCTTTCACTTGAAAAAGATCCTTTGCAGAAATAGGAAGAATCCAACTTAAAGTACAACTTTGATTAAAGAATATTAAGGTTCTGAAGACCCTTTTTAGCTTAGAACAATTCTAGGTAAGTAATTGGATGAGTTAAAGGCTGGTTTAACATAAAAAAGTTGGAGGAGCACCAATGTTAGGACTGTTAAATGACAGCCTCAACATCCTGCAATCTAAAATGGAAATTAATATCTTTGCATCGTAAATTTGACACGAACCTTTGGGAAATCAAGTTAAAGCAGTGAGTAACTAATGTTTTGATTCTCTTTTAGCATTCATGAAGTTTTCATAAGATGAACATGGATTTTGATACATTATCATGTAAAGAAAAATTGATTTATTGCATTTGGATAACTAGTTGATGCTCTACCCATCTTGCCTTTTCTTTGCTTTGTTTTGTTCGATACTAAAAGCCATCTAATGTACTGAGATATATGATGATTAGTATGGTGTATTACTTTGTATTTGTATCGCACTTTGTTTGAAATTCTTGTAGGGGTCAATTGGGATTTGAATGTGGATCCACTTGAATATACAATACCATGATTGAATCAATATTGAATGATATGAATTGATATGAATTTTATACACACCACAGGTAGTAGTTTAATTAGTGATAAGACCCTCTTGTACATCTCAAAGTTTTATGCATTCCATGTTTTCCTTGAACTTGTGATTAAAGAGGAATTTCTTATATAAAGAGATGAATCAAAATATTTTATTGCTAATTGGGTATGTTGTATTCACTGAATTTTCTACAATTTTGTAGATGATTGACCGCAAGTTTTCCTTGAACTTGTGATTAAAGAGGAATTTCTTATATAAAGAGGTGAATCAAAATTTTTTATTACTCATTGGGTGCGTTGTACTCACTCAATTTTGTACAATTTTTGTAGATGATTGAACGCAAGGTGTTTGAAAAGCAAGCCATGAGTTAGAGCATGTCCGCGGATGGAAGTAGAGTTTTGCATGTAGTGGAAACCGATCTTTGGAGCTATTATGAGGATGCACCTTGGTTACAAATATACCTAGGGACAACTTACAAGCTTAACATCTTTTGTGCAATACCTGTGCTCATCTTTATAGTGATAGGTTTATGATGGATCAGCCTATTATGTTCTTCTCATAATGTAGTAAGTGTAAGAAATAAGGGGATTAACGAATAATGACAACATAGACACATATAAGAATATATATACATATATATAAACATATAAATATATAAGTACACACACACATATAGTTTATAGTATGTAAGTGAAAATGAATGGGTAACTTTTTGTATTGATTGGAAGCCTATTTTTCAACGTAAAGGCTTTTCAATTGTTTGACTCGACTACTTAATGACTATACTTATTAACATAATTCGTTATATTCTTTAAATCTTATTGCAAATCTAGTTTTAATTGTGCAATGCGTTTGAGTAGGAAATGCAAATGAAAAAATAAGAAACAGATCATACTTTTTGACGTTGAGATTTAAATTTCAGTTTCTCAACATCCAGACTGATATATGTTCTAGGTGTTGAGAACGACAAGAAGCAGTCCCAACACCAGGCTTATAGGTATTTTCAAATTTGTAAAGAAATTCAGCAATTATGGTCAAAATAGCTATAAGGATGTCTTGGCTTTCTTAACTCAAAGAAAAATTTATGAAACTATGTAATAACATTGCAATGATTCTTTAAGAATTGAAGAAATTATTTAAATATATTTACCTTCTAGTTCGATTAGAATGAAAAAAAATCTAAAGACAAGAAAATTTGTTAGTTTTGTATGTTTCGTCCTCGTTATTTGTACAAAAACAAAATTAAAATGAAAGCTTCTGCGAAATAATATATTAACCGATATAAAGATATTCAATAATATTAGATAATTTAGTGGGGGCGTGACAGTTCGCTCCTCCATTACTATCAGACCTCAAAAAAGAAAATACTGTACTATTTGTCATTTCCGGTCAAGTTGGGGTATGGGTAGCATGGTAACTAGCTAGGAAAGTGGGAGAAGATTTATTTTCCTTATTATTTTTATTATTTTTTTACTATTTTTTAGATTTTTTTTCTTTTTATCTAAACAGTAACATAAAAAATGCTATAACAGACTTTATGAGTGAATTTATGAAATGTTGAAGACCTATGATATTGAAAAAAAGGTTGAGGACCCAACAGATAGAAAGTATAAAAATTGGAAACGGTGTGTGAAATTAACCCTATTATTATACACTAGAGCAATTGATATATCTTCCGGCATTCAACATTATCATCACTTGTTCGACCAGCTTATAACCTCCAACCCTTTTGTCTTTTCTAAGACTGTATTTGGAATTACTGTTAGATACCCAACTTTTACTTTTTTCAGAAGCACAGTTGATTAAAGTGTTTGGTAATTTTTTTAAAAAGTGATTATTATGGAAATAATAATATCCTGCATCGGATTTTGAAAAGCAGCAAAGTAGAAACTTCTCAACTTCTGCTTTTAGATTATCCAATTAATAATAATTAAATTGTCGAATTTAACCATATATTAATTTTTTTATACTTTCGTATATATTAGATAAAAATGTAGAAAATTTATCAACCATCTTGTATAACAATCACCATCTTATATAATAATCTACTTTGTTTAAATTTTCTCATTGAATCACAATTTATTTGATTATACACTATATATGTCTGTTTTATTTTTCTACTAATAGGTTAATTTCAATTAATTTTTCACCTTCAATTGTCGATATTTTGTAATGCTTTATGAAATATTACATATTATTTCATAAAAGAAAAAATAATGATACCATATATAATAATATTATTATTATTTAAGTAATGTATTTTTTTAGTAAATATGAGCTCGTGGAATAATCAAGCTATTAAATTTACCACACATTTCAAAACTGATTTTGGACTGCAGTACAATTTTAGTAAAATGGTTTATCAAACAATAAATTGATTTTGTGGTGCCACACTTGTGGTGTCTAATACTTTAGTTTTAGATCTCGCATTACTTGCATAACGTGTTAATATATTGTATATATACCGTTTTGCTTCTAATAAAATTACTATAGTTTTGTTAAATGGTGTGTGATATCTCTGTATCGTATGTGTGTGTTGTGTTGCTATAAAAAATAAAAAAACAATAAATTGATTCTTCTCATTGTAACGATTTCATCTAATATAGTAGAAGTTAGAGTGTGTTTGACATGTATTATAAATGAATTGTATTATAATACATTTTGAATTTTGAAGTTTTTAGACACGCGACAAATTTTATAATTGACACTTCATACACTTAGTACATCAACTAACAATTTTCTATTTTTAATAAAATTTAAGTAATCAAAATTAAGCCACGTACCTATAAAATTTTAAATATATTATAAATTAATCTAATTATCAACGATGCCAAATGGACAAGGGAGAAATAACAATACCGAACTAAACAGAGAAGGACGGCAACCGAAGGGGCAACCAAAAAAAAAAAAAAAAAAAAAAATCTATGGAAAGGGGAAGGGTTGGACGGACACGTGTACGAGTAGTAAGAGGTTATCTTTCTTTGTATGCCACGTGGAGCTGAAGAATTTGTGTACACGAAAACGAGAAGTTGGCAAAGGGAACCAACCCACATGTGCCTTTGCACTTGCATATTTTGCACGACTCTCTCTCTCTCTGTCTCTCTCTCCCATCTTTGCATTATCACGCGCATCTTTTGCATCTCCTTCGAAACATACTTATAGCTTGAGTTGACCTTTCCAATCTTTGACTTAAAAACTCCAACTCTTTTTTCTTAATAGGCTCGAGCATAATTTTGTGTAGACAACAGGTATATATGGTGAGTTTAGTCCCTTTCACTTTTACAAACACAGCAATTTTAGAGAGACATGAAAAAAAATATTAATGAGTAATATTTTAATATGACACATATTTATTGGGTAATAATTATATGACTATTTTTTCATTACTTAATACAAGTATGTCACATAAAAATATCACCTATTAATATCTGTTTTTCATGTCTCTCTATAATTTTTTGTTACAGATATAAGAGCTAGCTAAAAAGACTTTTCGATCATTTTGTTTTGTTAAATTATTGTTTTGTAGTCTCACTCTGCACAAGAAAAGTTAAATAAATTGAGTAAAAGATAGTGCGTCTAAACTTTTAACTAGTACGTACTTACGTAAATATTTTGACACTCGTTATGAACAAAAATATACATGTCGTGCACTTGAAAATACATACATTCAAATAATAAGTCAACATTTAAGTTTTAAACCTTAATGCACAGGCAAATAGGAATATCATTTTTGCAGTACATATATATATATATATATATATTAATATATGTATAGAAATTTTATTTTGCATTACATACATATATATACGTGTATATATATATATATATATAAATAAAGGGATTATTCATCCATATCCTTATTACTTGCAAAACAATTTCCCTCCTTTTTACTTCTTTTATATGATTTTTTTTTATATTACGGCAAGCATAAAGGAGGGGAATTAAATCATAAACTAAGAGTGTGAGAAATACACTTAAATGCTACTAAACCATCTAGGTCTTGGCTTCTTTTTGTATGATTGAAATTCATTCTATTCTACTCTAAATTAAATATTCACTTTGCGAAGACTTTATGCTAATTTTTTATAACATTTATAAAAAAATGTTCACTTTAATTTACTAAAATGTCATTGATACATTTTTATATATAAATATGTCAATTTAAATAAAACTGTAACCATTAAAACCATTTTCTTAACTATTCACTGCACCCAAGCCCTAATTTTGCCACCTCTAACATTTACATAGGGTGCTTACTGTAATGGCACCTTGGCTAGGTACTATAATTTTGCAATAATATGTTGGAAATATTTACGAGAGACGGAATATGAAAATTATCATACAACAAACTATAAACAATTAAACAAATAACAATCACAAAATGAAGATCGAAATAAATAACAATAAGGGACCGGAAAATTGAGGCTCTTTCATCGACTTTGGAAGGCTCAAACACGGACTCGGTTCACTATCTTAAAACGATTATTGCCACCTTGTTATCTTAGGCATTGCTTACCAAAACCACTAGTGACAAGTTTTGAGGATTATTCAAGTCCTTACCAAATTCAACACTAAGCAAATTAATGTGAAGAACTTTATGAACACTTTAAGAATTTGAGTTTGATGGAATGATCTGGGATTTTAGATTGTTGTAGGATGTGGATACACTAATGTATTGTTAAACAATGAAATCTAACATATATTTATAGATTACAGTTCATACATCCCAAATTGGTATAAATTCATGTGTGGCCGCATGGTTCATTTCCATGCGTCACTAAGTTTAAATGCAGCCTTTAAATTGTTTCAACTATGCATAATTTTCCTTCTTTTTTTTTTTTTTTCTCCTTTTTGTTTTCCATTGCTCCTTTTCACGAATTCTCTCAAAATCACAAATTTTCAAAGATAAACTTGCTTTATAATACAAATCATGTTCAAATTTTGCTTAAACAATCTTATCAACATGACATACTACTAATAGTTGGTTCTGCTTGCGTGAGACCTATTGTGGTGGCAAATTTTTGGCTAGTAGGATCAAAAGTTGAGAGTAAGTGAAGAAGTTTTGATTTCATTGTAGTTTTTTCATGACGATGTTTAGTACTTCAAAATGGGACATTTGTAGAAATATTTCGAAAAAGAACATAGCATTCCTAATCTTTTGTCTTTATTTATGTAAATTTCCTATTATATACAAAACCCAATACTTGAGGTTTCCGCCATTTCTATATAATATTTCTCCTTACAAATTCCATGTAATTAGTGCACAATGATATGTGTCTGACTAAGGCCGAATTATGATCACTAATCTTAAGAGAAGTTCTCCCTCTTCCCCATAAAAATGTCTGTATCTTTGTTCCTTCACTTTCCATCCCTATCATCCAAGAGACTCCTACATTCTCCCTTCTTGCGTGAATTCAGCACTTCCACCTCCAGTTTTTATTTCACAGTCATTTTCTTTTTTGAATTTAAATCATCATATTTTATTAATAATTTCCAAATCATATTACAGTACAGTATTCAAGAAAGGAGGTGGATGATTCCAAATACAAGGATTAGCATTATGATGAGCCATCTGAGCTAGTTCATGCATGAGCAGTCGCATTGGCTCCTCTTTTAACAAAGTGATGAATGAAGTGATTTCTATAACAGTTGAGAAGAGATTTGCATTGGCTCCTCTTTTAACAAAGTGATGAATGGAGTGATTTCTATAACAGTTGAGAAGAGATTTGCAATCTTGCATTACCACACCCTACCAAACTCGAAATAATCATTTATTCCCGTCAAATTAATTGCTTCAACTACCACTATAGCATCCAATTCAATCACAACATCATTAATTATGTAGATCCAACGACAATGAAAAGGGCTTCCCTCAAACCAAAAGTTTCTGCTTCCTTGGCCGAGAGAAACTTATGAATGACCTCCGATTTACAGCTCACGAATGCCCCCCATGTTCATTTCGAATTATCATGCCAACTCCAATGTTGTTGTCTTCATCATAAAGAACGACATCCTCATTGCACTTCACAAAACCAATAGATGGTTTTTTTTCTATAAAACTGGACTACTGAGCGGATGCAATTGAGCTATTAAATTACTCTTTCTTGTTCGCTTCTAACAGGTCAAATATTAGTTAGAGCCCTTTAATCCATGACAAATTGTTTGCGAGAGAGAGTCACATTGCCCAACTTAGAATTTCTTTGTCGCCACACGGTCCACATGAGCACACACACCAAATGATACCATGCTTCTTCTTTCATACTCACTGTACTGAAAGACCATAGTTATCAAGAGATCTGCCAAGATTGGACAAACTCCAACACTTATGCGCAAAGGGATATTTAACCAGACAATGAAAGATTGTTTCATCTTCTTCACCGTACATCACACATTAATTGAGTTATAGATGAATTCACTTCTGAGTACTTAATCTGGTTCTTGTGGGGGAGAGAAACACGACAAGCCCTTCAAGTGAATATCTGCATTTTAGGGTCATTTCAACTGCCATAGCTTTATCTATTTACTTGAAATATGCCATTCTTCGTAAGTACCAATAGGTCCATGCATTGCCACACGGTACCAAATAATTCCCATCCTTGCTAAAATGTCAAATCATTTGATTTTGGGAACCTGATATGCTTAGTGGAATCTTTGTAATCTTCTCAACATCTCTGCCATTAAATCAGGGACGGATGTAGGATTTTTTGACACAGGCTATAATAAGGAAAAAATTTAGTTCCGCCAACTCAATGTCCCATTCTTGACAACCCTGAAATGGGCAAGTCACTTATAACCAACAATAGACTTTTGAGTTTAGGATCTTCCGATGTTTCCAATGGAAAATTTTGGTTCCTCTGTGAACCATGGTTCTGTCCATACGTTGATACTCCTTTCATTGCCAACCCGCCATCTACTTCCTTTTTTTCAGCACTATTTGAGATCTCCAAATGCTCTTCTCAATATAAAACTTTATTTGTGACCCAATTAGGCTACCAAATAATTCCCTCTAGGAAAATATCTAGCTTTGGTAACTTGACTAGGAAGAGCGTTAGGGTTAGAAATTAGATTCCAACCTTGTTTTCCTAGATTGAAGGCTTGTAGATTTCTAAATTCCCATACCATTCTAGTCCTTTCTAACACCCGTTCCCATCAATGCCAATTAATTCCTCATCTTCCATTTCTTTTCAGTTCCCACAACAAAAAGTTCATCAATCTTTGTAGCTCCTAAAGTAAAGTTAAATGGATGAGGAATGTGGCCCTGCAATAAGCTGGGGAATGTTTGTGCAATACATTTGATCATGATGCATGGTTCACCTCGCCTAAGACAAAAGCTTCTTGTTCCAACTCTAAAGCTGTTTCCAAAATCTATACAGCAAGAAATTAAGAATCTTTTTCCACTTCTTACCGGCAAGAGATCTCTAAGATACTGGCCTGTGTTCATTGGGGTTGAGACCCCAAGTGTTGAAGAGATTGTGTTCTCCACCTACTGCTGGACATTCTTGCTAAAGAATATCCCTCAGATTTGTCAAAGTTTATTAATTGCCCTGATCATGAAAGCTTGTGTTAATTTGTGGAGGATTCTCTTCATTTCGCAGGCACACATTCTTGCTAAATGAAGAAACTACCATCAATAAAAAGATGAGAAATACCTAGCGTGCCTTTTGTAATTTTACACCCATCTAATTCCCACTATTATTGAAAGCTTCCGATATTTTTATAATAACGAGCAAACAATCACTTTCTCATACTTCATATGTCCCCCAAACATAGCTCACCATACTATTTTCATCGCTCCCAAAAAGATAGACTATTTGTTATATTGAACTTATATTTAATTTTTGTTTTCCATGTTTACCCGTAATTAATTAGCCACCTCAACTATCTAGGTATTAAAATATTAGGGAAAATGAATCAAACAATTTACTCTATCCAATGTTGGCATTTGTAACTAGTCGTTCATATTTCACATTGACATAATCTCTCACACTTTGTTCATTGGGATTAATTTTAGATTATTAATTAGGCAGAAGAGCTAAAATGACCCTCCGTCCAAAAAAAATATTTTCCTATTCCGTTTTTACCCGTTCTAAACTATATTCTCATTTTCTTATTTATTTAACTTTTTAGTTTTCTAAAATACTCTTATTTATTATAGATGGTAATATTCAAGCATTTCCTAGAGGTGCTATTACAGCACCTCCTACCCCATGTGGCATACATTGATGCATGCAATGTGTATTTGAAATACACGTCGCGTGCATCAGTACATGCCACATGGGGTAGGATGTACTGTAATAGAACATTCGAATAGTGTTTGAAGATTTTCAATCAACAATAAATAATATTTAGAGTGAAATATTAAATAAATTAATGGGTATATTAGGAAATATATTCTTAAATTATATATTTCCAATAACATTAATTATATATTTTTAATATATGTGAAAAATGAGAAGTGAATATCTTTGTCAGACGAAGAAGGTATCAAATATTCCAATTACATTATCTACAATTTCTTAATTTGTGCGAAAATAACAAACGTATCTTCGTTAACGGAGGGAGTATTAATTTCCTGTGACTAGGAATGGCAATGGGGCGGGTTCAGGACGGGTATGCCTTTCCCCGCCCCCGCCCAGTTACGGAAATCCCCGCTCCGTACCCAATTGCCCCGTACCCGATTCAATCGGGTACGAGGCGGGTACCGGGGAGGAGGTTCGGGGCAGGTACGAAAAAATTACCCATTACCCTTCCCGTTAAAAAAAAAAATCTTTCAAAAAAAAAAAAAAAGAACGGCGTAGTACGACAGTGAAGACTTTGAGATTGAGTGGATTAGTAGAGACTTGAAGTTGAAGGGTTCAAGTTGGACAGGGACAGAGACGAGAGGAGGGGAGTTGATTTAAGGACATGATTTAGTTTGTCTTTAAATTAGTTTTTTATTTTAAAAAAACTCAAATTTTAAATGAATTAATTATTAAAATTAGTTAAAAATTTAACAAAAACGGTACTAGTCGGAATAGATAAGATTTATTGTTTCTATCTTAGGTATCTAGAATCAAACCATCACCAACTCACTATTTAGGTATTAGTCAGGGTGAATATTCGCGGGTATCAAGTAATACCTGTCCCATTGCCATCCCTACATGTTACTTCAATTAATAAACAATATATTAATTAATGCAGCATTTTATTTAAAAGATTCTCTCAAACGGATGCCATCCCGAGCGTGGGCATTCTCCACTTATATATACATACATATATACGTATATTTTCTCTTTTCTCTCTCTGGAATCCTTCTCTCCCCCATTTTTGCCCCCCTTCCCATTTTGCATCTTCTTCTGCAACATCAAAACAAACCTCTCATGCTGCAGCGTGAGTGAAGCATATGCGTATATAAGTCAAGATAAGAGAGTTCCAGGAACTGATTTGATCGTGTTTTTGTTTTTGTTTTCTTTTTTAAATTGTAAAATTGCTAAGAAGAAAAACTGGGATCTTGTTGTGTCTTCCAACAAATGTTCTTCTCGCGGGTAAGGTAAATAATTCCTTAAAATTGGAATAGAATTAAATGTGAAAGTTTAACTTAATCTGTTCCACTGTGAGCTTGAGTTTTTTGATTTGGGGCTTTGAAATGATCCTCTTTCTTTGTGGGCATTCTTGGGTAATTTATTGATTTGGTATTTCTGTCAAAGCATTTTCTTTTCTTTTTCTCTTTTGCTGAAAGGTAACGGATTCTGGCTTTTTTTTTTTTTTGTTTTGCCTAAAATTGACTTTGATTTGGGATTTACTTTTCCCTTTTTTCTGGGTTAGGGTTTTTGAGGTGCTGAAATGTTGGTTACTGACGGTGAATTTTAGCTAGGTTTTGGGAACTAATCAGATTGCTGAGCTGCGGATTTTTTTATTGAAATAGGGGTTTGATTGAGCCATTGAGGATCCAGTTGAGTTTTTCAGTGGCCTTTCCTGGAAAGACTCCATTTTGCTGATCACGACATTACTAAGAGTAACTTTTGATCATACAAGGACCTGAGTTCACAAACCTGCTATAAATTCCAGCGTTCTGATTGCCCGGGAAGTTATTCATTTTTGAAGGGCGTGGAGGAGGACTGTTCATATTACTAGAAATTCGAAGACTAGGGAATAGGGATTAATTGTGGATATTTACATTATTTTTTACAGTTTGTTTTAGTTGGGGGAATGATTTAAGAGGTTATAACTCTTCAATAAGGCAATGGAGTTTAAGGTAATTATGAAATAATATTGGCTCACAAAGCAAGCGGGAATATATCTATTAGTGGACCTTGTCTCAAGAAAACTTTTGGATGAACTTGGTCTTTGTGAGGAAGTTCACTGACTGAAACTCTGTAATTCGGCATTTGTGTTTGGAGTTTGCTTAAAATAAAATTCATATAGTTTCTATTTACATCTCCCTTTCACTTGGCACTGAGTTTGATAAGTTTGAATTTACACTTGCATTTTGGCACTAAGAGGAGGTTTAAGTTGGAACGGAGCTCTTAGATATAAAGTGTTACTGATCAGAAGTGACTTGGGTGTTTGGATCGGTGTTGGAGAAACGAGTCAGATGGACTAATTGTGAGTCTGCCATCAATGTGGTGTCATGGTGCATGGACAGGAATATAATCAATTTTCTGTTCCCATATTGGAACACTGTCTTGCAGACATAAGACGAGCATACATTGATTATCATTTTCTGTGTAATAGGACACTGTGCAATGTCACGCTGCTTCCCGTTTCCCCCACCAGGATATGAAAGAAATCATAGACCAGAAGATTTACAGATACTGAAAGAGGTTTGTTCATTTCTTTTTTCCTTTTCTGCTCTGTATTGTTCCTGCCCTTTGAATTCGATTCAGATATATCAGAAAAGAAGAGATGTTTGAATTTGGTTTTTAGATGCATTGTCTGAGTCTTATTGTTGTTTTGCTTCTCATATAAGTTGTGCCTGCTTGATTTTGCCAACTTCCTGGCATGGATGCTCCATTATATTGATGACTGTATTTATCTGTAATCTGCATCTATCATTTTGTAGCATATAAAAAAGTAAACTGATGCTTAATAATTTTACAGATCATATTAGTTCTTGATTGAAGTACTGGGAATTTGGTACTTTGAATTTGTTAAGTTTGTTTAAATGGAAACTATCAGTTCTTTTATCTTGGTCTTCTTGCCTAGTTAAACAGATGTCCACAAATGTGCTAGGGTCACATTGTAGCTTGTTCGAGATACATAACATGTTTAAATCATAAATAGATAGTAATGGATTTGGGTAAGTGATTACGATAGTTGGTCTTATGATATGTGCATTAAGAAGTATATCTGATCAATTTAATAATTTATAAATTGGTGGTTTGTAGATTTTCCAAAGCTAGCATGATGATGAGAAGTAATACTTCATTCACTCTTAAAATGAAATGATAATGTTTAGCATTGCTTGTTGTGCTTACTTGATATTGCGGAACTCCACTGGATAACTACTGAAGTTTATTGATAATTGCTTTATCTTTATCTGAAATTTTGTTGCATACAGTAGAAACTCGATAAACTAATACTGTGGGAACTAATGAAAATTATTATTTTAGCGGGGTTATTAATTTATCAAATGTTGATTTAGTTTATTAATGTGAGTTCGGACTGAAGAATTTTATTACTTAATCAAGGTAATAAATTTGTTGAATATTCATTAACTGAAGTTTTAACGTATAAAGGTAACCAATATTTAGGATTTGCACAAAATTCTCTTAATTTTGTCTAAAGTGCAGGAGCAAGCCAGCCAGCCAGCCAACTAGTTTTGAATTTGTAAAGTTTACTGTTTATTTATATGGAAACTGCCAACTCTCCTACCTGCCTTGATCTTATTACCTAATTAAACAGATGTCTGTAATTTTGCTGTGTACTTTTGCGTGTAACCCATCAACTTACTCAAATCTGAAATGATGCCGGTAATGAACTTATTCACTTGTGAAAGTTTGGTTTTCTATTATCTTTAACCATCACTATGAGGAGTCTTAGAATTCTTCTCAGTTTTTCTTTCTTCGCCATCAGAGATACCTTTTGGAAAGGCAGTAAATTTCAATAGAATGAATGCTTTAACACTTGTTAAAATTTAGTATGTTTTCAGTCAGTTGGCATGGTAACGTTTACGTTAAGTGCTACATTGATGGTTGCTTGACTATTGAGCTGATGTAAAACCATTCTGAAAGAGAATAAACATGGTTATATCTAGATAAAAAAACTGCTAAAAAAGCGTTATTCCTTTATTTACGTCTTTATTTTGGCTAAAGGTTATGTGTTTGGAATTGGAATGTTGGGAGATAGTCAGATAGAAGGAGATACAAGGACAGAAAATTAGGATTTAAGAACTGCTTCTGTAAACAGTTGCTATATTTCTGGAACATTTGGGTTATCGAGGCATGGTCACTTTACAGAATCACAGTTGAACTAGTTGATTAACTGAACTGTATGCAGAGGGCTAGAAGACTACCAAGAAGAAGTGGTGCAAAACAAGAATTTCAAGGAAATAAATATAGCTATATCAGTGGAAAATGAAAGGGAAGGATTAGTCCTGAATTCCACATTTTTGTCATTGTTGATGAAATTTCTGTTGCATCAAATTTTGTGGACTACAAATGAATTCTGAACCTCGCACAATTAAAAAAGCAACTAAATTGACTGAATGGCAATTCTATAACTGGAACTAAGAAGATGGCCTTTGCGTCAATAGTATGATACTTTTAAGGAAACTTGAAAGGCTTAAGCTTAAAAAGCTGATTAACAGAACTGAACTTAGAACAAGATCAGAAGACAACATTGAAATGCAAAGCAATCACATGAATTTCCAGCTAGATTCTACATTATGTTGACACCTCTTCATGAATTGGCTAGGTTGCGATTCTAGAACATTTAGAATAAATGTAAAAGAAGTCCCAAATATTGAACTTTTCAGCAAAAATAAATGATGCTCTGGATCTTTAACCAAATAAACTGAGAGATAAACCTGAAATTTTACTGGGGAAACAAATTTCTTGAAGTGAGGAAAGATGAGCAGCTAGATCTATCATTTGCATTAAACTTTTGTAAGTAATCTTTCTTTAAGTACAATCTACTTTGTATATTTGTTGAAGTCATCATTTTTCTAGCAGCCAGATTTTTTCCCCCGGTCATGTATGCACTTATAAACATGATTCATACAGTAGGATGATGTTGAGATTGAAATGTTCCTTTTGCTGTTCTAGAATGGATGTTCATGGTTAGTTTCCTTTTTTCAATAATTAGCTAATCTGGGTTCTATATTTCCTAAAGTTAAAATATTAAAGCATCTTCCTTTTACTTGTCATTTTTATGATGTATATGGGGACACCGCAGCCAACTCAAGCTGAGGGAAACTGGGAATTGGGAAACTTGAACTGCTTAAAAACATTAGAGATAATCATTAAATTGACTGATGTAATCATACAGTTGAATGCATTCTTCTTGTCTTCATTATTTGTACAGTGATCTAAGATCTTCAAACTCTCACATCTTATTTTCCTTGAACGATAAACCTTTTTCTGGTAAATTCTAACTTTGTGGACAGCAGAAGACCGGCTAGGGAAGTTAAAACCAAATGGAGTTTTATATATATATATATATATATCTCTTGAATCCAAGATGACAATAATTTGATAGTGTTTTAGGTTCAGATAGTGAATATCTAGAATGTAATGGCTAACTTAAATTTCCCTACACAACTTCCCAAGTAAAGTCCATAGTTTTTTAAGTTAACCAGAAAACTTTCCTACTTGATCAGAGCTATATGTTGATTGATCCCTTCTAGCCTTTCTTCTGAGCTGCACGTCATCTTTCTTGCCAATTCTTGGGTAATGCTATATATTCAGCCCATCTCGTGTCCAGTTGCTGTCCACCCCATTAAATTACTTATATACCTCGATAATTTGTTTCTATTTTATCATGATATATAAGTAATATTCCCTCCGTCCCACAAAGATAGTCTCGTAGGTAATTTTACGTGGACTAAGGATTAATACGTAATGTAGTTAGAACATTTAATTTTACCTTATTTTTCCATATATACCCTTGTGTCATTAATTGTTTGAAATATTTTCAATGCATAGGTAGTTGAATAACAATAATTAATTAGGGGTACATGTGGAAATGAAACATTAAATACATGTTCAATATGATAAGTGGACTATCTTTTTGGGACGGCCAAAAATGGAATAGTGGACTATATTTTTGGGACGGAGGCAGTAATTTAATGGGGGTGGACAATAGGTGGACACGACATGGAAATTTCTTACATAAATAGGATTCCTCCTGTTTGATCTTAACTATTTGAGTTTCTTCTAGTCTCTCTCCTTGGCCTTATGACATGTTTCTTCATATTCTTTAATATCAAAGTCAAAATGCTGCTGCATTTTCCCCCTATCTTTAGTATGAAATTTTACGTTAAACAAGCATTTTACCTTACCAACTGATCTGGATATGCATGTCTTTTTGCTATTGGTTCATTTTTATGTTCATGTATGTTTTGTCTTGTATGTAGTACAGTATAAACTGGTTGAAAGTTGTAATATTGAAGAATAGGTTGGGATACATGGTAAGCTCAATTCATTGTTGAAAATGGTTGAAGGTTTGGCGTGCCTTTTCATTTCTTCAGCCTGTTTCATTAGAATGTGCTTTGTTTTTGCTGCCAAGTCTTGAAGGATCTGTTAGGGACAAATATTTAAAATTAATTTTTTTTTTTATCTTGTTATACATCAAAGAATAAAGAAAGGAAAAAGTTCTTTACGGCAATTTTTGCCTTCTGTTATTATATGATCTTCTATCTTCTTGTCCTTTTCTTTTTTCTTAATGGCTGGGCTTGACTGAGTCTCTTCATTTGCATATTTTTGTTAAATTAGGACTTTATTTTTGTCAAAAGCAGCTGCTGGGTCTCAAAAGATACTTTTGGCATTTCAAACCACCCAAACAATATCCAACATGCAATTTTAAACACTATGGTCCAAGTTAGATTGTGTAAAAAGCTCGGTTCAAAAGGATTTATCTTGAACTGTGATTTTCATACGCTTGTCTTCTCTTCTCAAATGGCAAATGCTATTTGTAATTTAAAACTTCAAGAAAATTAGGCAAACCATTCTTATGTTTTCAGGAGAAGCGCAAGGAGAAAAAACACAAAAAGGAAAAAAAGGACAAGGAACGAAAAGAAGGTAAAGAGAAAAAGGAGAAACATCGAAGTGAAGATAAACACAGAGAAAAGAAAGATCGAAAAGGAAAACATAAGGACAAGAACGAGAAGGACAGGGTCAAAGAGAGAGAGAAGAGCAGCATCTCAGAGGAGGCAACAGTTGCTGGGAAACTTGTGGTAAACAATGGAGAGAAGATTCCTGCAAAAGGGGGAAATATCAAAAACTCGAGTACTTCTGTGGATGAAGCAAAAAGGGCTACCCAGTTTCAGGATCAAAATGGAGGGAGATCTGTTCCTAACAGTTTGCGATCACAGGGGACTGCGGGTTCCAAATTTTTGCTGGAGTTGGACAGGAGAATTAGAGTCGATGAGAAGGTTTCAGGGAGCCAGTTTCTTGAGAGAGTCTCAGGTACAGAGAACAGGGATCAAGATGCAGCCGTCAACATTGCCATCAGAGATTCTTCAGGTGCATCAGCAGAAGAGAAAGAAAAGTACAAAGATAAGAGAGTTGATAATAGAAAAATCAGTGGGCAAGGACTTAGTAAGGGGTTCAGTGGAAATACAATGTTGCAGCACGTTGCTGTCAGAGATTCTTTCGGAGTATTGCCAAAAGACAAGGGAAAGAATACGGATAAGAATCTTGATAATAGAACAGCGGGTGTGCAAGGATTTAGTAATGCTTTTAGTGGAAATGCAATGGTTCAAAACCTCGGTAGGACGGCCAAGAGTAAAGATGAAGGGATGCCGAGACTGGTGGAGCAACAAAATGATAGGATTCAAAGTAAAGAGACTTCAATGGAAAAAAGTGACACAAATCAGGAAGAGAGACACAAGGACAGAGAGAGAGATAAAAAAATCCATAAAGCTGACAAAGAAAAGGATAGGGAGAAGAAAAAGGAGAAGACGAAGGACAAAAATGAAATCACAGAAAGCATGCAGGACAGGGTTAGAGAGGTTGGCGGGAACGATGGCATTGTCAAAAGTTATAAAAGCACGCATCCATTTGAGGGAATCAAGAGTACTGCTGTTAGTGAGGAAAATAAGAGGAAAATAAAAGATTTGGACTCCAATGGGTTTCTCCATGGTAAGTTCTCTTGTTTGGTGGATTACTATGGTAAATTTCCCCCAGTTTTGTAGTTTTTGTATTTCAGTTATTACGGAGAAAATACTAGCAGGAGAACTGAAACATACTATGATTTTTAATTGTGCTTCCATCAAATCTCTAATTATCTCAATGAACTCTTACTTTGCTGCTTGATACTAGGCTTAACCTTTCTGTAGGCTGATTATTGTTGCTCATTCCACAGATAGTGAAGTCAGGCATAATAAATTGCAGAAGCTAGCTCCTCACCGATTGACCGAGAATGGCAGGAAACTTGAATATTCTGGAATTCCCAGTATATCTACTTCTGATAAGCAGGAGGTTCCCATCAACTTTTCACTGGGTGACAAGGAGACCAAGGGAAATGGCATAATTGAAGCCCAAAAGCCGTCCTCGATGAAAATTAAGCCTTGTGCTTCAAGTACTCAAATCGTTGGAACATCCAAGAAATCTCCTCATTGTGATTCCAAGTATGTTAATGGAGTACTGAACATACCCACAATAGAGGATTTAATTGCTGAAGCATCAGATAGACCTCCCCATCCAGATTTCAAGTGTCTGAGTGAGGTATTCAAGGTTCCCCAGCTGGAGTGGCCTGATGTTGATGACCAGGCATGGGTGTTTAATGGGAAAGAGCCTGCATCAAATAGCATGGTGAACTTGGATGCGGTCAATGAGAAGCAGCACGTATGGTCTCAAGCTGCTCGTCTAGAATCGGCTGATATCTATGCCCTGCCATATGTTGTTCCTTACTGATTGTCATTTACTCAGCGCTGTCTGATGCACAAAGCTTTTCCAAGAACAAGCCTTTGTGGATTATGTTGCAGTACCGGGCTCTTCAGAACCTGTTGTACTGGCATGGGTTGTCGTGCGATTAGAGTCTTTCAACACCATGTTAGCAAGCTGGTGTTTTGCTGCATGGTGTGCCAGATCTGGGAACACGAAGAGGTATCATCACAACCCAACTGTTTTGGGTAGCAGAAACTTCAATGGGGGCATACGAGATTGGCGAGTATTATTAGGACAATGCATAAGCTTCTAGAGTTTATTGCATTAAGCTGATCTCTCTCTCTCTCTCTCTCTCTCTCTCTCTCTCTAATTGAGTGTAAGAGTAGCTTGATTATCGCTTCACCACAATTTTGATTTTGTAACATAGAACTCCTATTTATATTAAATGTAAGGAAGGGTGATAATTCCTTTAATTTCAGTCAATATTCTTCTTCTGATTTTCCTTTTATATATTCAGCTTCTTATGATAATTGTTGCAGTTTCATAATAATGCATATAGGAAGGGTGGTAACGGAAATCACAATGCTTTCGTGGTTTACAAAGTTGATTCCCTTGCCCATAATCAAGACTCGAGAGGAGGAAGAATAGAGAGTAGAATACATACATGTGTGTGTGTGTGTGTGTGTGGGAGAATCATGAAAAATAAGTTAGCGGGTAATTTAAGATGATGAGGAGGACTGATAATTGGTTTGCCTGCGCACTCGGGCGGCCCATGACGTGTTATGAGTCGAATCCTTGAAGCTACTCCTCCTCTTTAGCTCTGATAGTTGAGACTCCCATCCAGTCTTCCCTTGACACTTGTCTTCCATATTTTTCTGTGAAATAATTACCGTAAAACAATTATTATTATCTTAATTAATTACACTAATAGAATTTGCTTCTTTAAATTTGCAATCATCAGCCAACAAATTATTCAATATATAAGTATTTCAACAATAAATGCACACACACACACACATATTTTTCCATCCACTCTAGTAATAATAATATATACACGTATTGTTACGAAGATTTCAAGATTGGCGTGAACTTTTCTTCATTTTCTACCTATGCAAAAGTAAGTTACAAGGATTCTTCCACGCAAAGTCCAAGCCGTCTTCTAATTATGCAAGATGATGATGACGGGTTTTTATTCTACTAGTCGTGCTCTTGACTTGATTTGCTAATTTGACGAAGAAAAGAAAAGAACGTCACGCACGCCAGACGCCAACTAACGCAAGAGAAAAATTGCTTTCTGAATAGAGTGATATTATGTAGCACTATTGGTGCTTGACACCATATCAAGATAGTACTAAATGATAAGTTAAATTAAATAGATCATTTATTTATTCATTTAATTTCACTTATCATTTAATGATACATTGGATACCACCTAAACTGGTGTCACATAGCATTATTTTTCTGAATATTATTATTGTAACCAAATTACATATATGCCCATCTAGTAGTAGTCCAAACCACTCCCACCAATCTTGAACCATCCACATAATATGAATTTCTTTCCTACTTATTATTATTATTATTATTATTATTATTATTATTATTATTATTATTATTATTATTATTATTATTATTATTATTATTATTATTATTATCATATAAAAACTTTATTTTGCTTGCATCCAAGATCGTGATTATACTTGCGCACATATGTATCACTCATTTAGGTTGGGAAAATATTATTTGTAAATAATCATTATTCAGGCAATCTTTTACAAAATAAGGGTGAATTTGCAATCTTATCCCTGTGCATTGGGGAAAATAATTTAAAGAGAAGACAGTAAATCTTCTCTCTTTTGCAAAAAAATTACCTGAATGATTACCAGATGTAGCCGTTTAATTTTGATAACAAGATAATCACACATATTGATGAAGAAAGGTATAAAGAGATAAGTATATATATGTTTGTTTATTTATTTTTTCCTCAATATGAATAGTTACCTAAACTTCATTAAAAAGAAAAAGAGAAAAAGTGAAGCAACCTGGTGGTGGAATTGAGAATCTGCAGAGAATGCATGGTTAAAAGCCAAGTCTAAATCGTACAAGGCTCTCCTGTGGGGATCCGACAGCGTTTCATAGGCTTGATGTAGGCTTATAAACCTCTGCGTATAGTGTTGGGCGAGACCGGGCGGGGAGACGTCCGGATGGTACTTGCGCGCCATTTGCTTGTAGGCTTGTTTTATCTCTATCGGACTCACAGTCTCCTCTATCCCCAACAACTCGTACAAGCTCACCGAACTTTTAATTGCCAGACGTTTCATGGCTGGGGCTCGCAACCGCACACAATTATTATTAACCGTAATTTTGGGACATGGCAGCAGCAAGGACGAGAAGCTCTTAATCGGAAAATCGCTTCTCAGGAGATGAGAGACGCCATTAACGTTGCACCAGTAGGACATTCTGCTTTCTAAACACATTTATTACTCTTTATTTACTTATTATTATTTACCTATATATATATATAGAGAGAGAGACTACTGTTTAAATAGAGTTGAATTTAATGTACCTCATAACAACAATAAAAGAACCAATGGAGTAGGATGGCTTGTACTGATTTTCTCAAAAGACATATCGGGTTCTGAACTCGAAGCCCAATTTATTTCCTTAGCCGGACTCGACTTATACTCGTTGGATTTTCTCAAATCCAACTATATTATTGTTTATTACTTTCCAGTCTCGGTCAACATTAAATGGACAATTAAAAATGCCGTTTATTTAAATTTTTGTCTGGTTAGAGTTTTATATTTAATTATTATCATTTGCGGAAACATAAATAATCCTCATGCTCTCAACATTAATCACCACCTGATTCCATCTGTTCAAATGACCCATCAATATATGCATGCATGCATGTAATGTAATCATAAATCCTATGCATTAACCGATCAAAGCCAAATTAGATATATATACTACTAAGTTTGGGACAACGTTATTGCTCAGTATTCATGTTCGTATTATAATAACAGAGAAACACACATTGGATATATATACGGTCTATGATATATCTTCTCGAAAGAACGATATGTAAGGTCTACACACATATGTAGTTAGTTTTCTCTAATAAAATGCTATATATAACCACATACTTAAGAATGACCTTTTTTTTTTTGGTTAAAAAAAACAATGATTTTCTTTTTAGACAATTAAAAAGAGAAACAAACTAATAAAAAACCGACCACTTGAATAAACTAATCTTGAAATATGTTAATTAAGCCTCAAAACTGAACGACGTGTGTTAATGAATTTACTAAGTGCTAATTAACGATTGTTTTGTCTTAATATTCACCATGACAATCACAATTAATTAGCATGAATATATGTATGGATGAAAACGAGATTTGAAATAGTAGTACATACTTTAACAATAAAGTCATTTTATTTAAAGTAAAACTAAAAGTAAAAGAAAAAAATGACACGACAAACTTGACAAATGAATATCATAACATTAACCGCATTTTCTCAAACGTGTGTTTGTTGAAACTTGAAACCATCAATTGACCAATTAAGCACCCACCCCACCCCACAAAGATAGTCCGATAAATAATTTTATGTGGATTAAAGATTAATAGGTAATGTGGTTAAAACATTTAATTTTATCTTATTTTTCTATATATATTCTTGTATGATCTAATTGTTTGAAATATTTTCAATACATAAGTAGTTAAATAATAATAATTAATTACGAGCACATATGAAAATAAAATATTAAATACATATTCAATATGACAAGTGAACTATCTTTTTGGAGCAATTCTAGAGATACATGTAGAAGTGACATTAATATGTGATCATTTTTATGTGGCACACATTCATTAGGTATTGATTACATAACTACTTTTTTATCATCCAATACAATTATGCCACATAATAATGTCTATTTTTCATATATCTATAGAATTTTTGATCTTTCTGGGATGGATGAAAATGAAATAGTGGATTATCTTTATAGAATAGAGGGAGTATATATATATATATATATCTATATAAGTCGTCTGATAGCAACATGCTGATCAAATCAGATGTGCTAAAATACCCCAGCCCCGTTAAGAAAACTTACCCGCGCCAAGCGGAAAACATTGTCCCATTTAGATTTCTTAATTTTTTTAATTATCTTTTATGTTGCCAAACATTTTATTATTGTTGTTGTTGTACATATGAGAGAATATTTTTGCCTACCAAAAATTTTCTCTAGGCAAAAATATTCTCAAGAGACGAGATGAGCTTCAACTCTCTATGAATATCTATATATTTCATCTTTTGTGGCTAAATCAAGAATTTACATGTGGACTTAGAGTCAGAAGTCTCAATTTATTGTTTAATTTGAGCTCCTGAACCCATGTGTGAATTTTTTATTAACTAGGAGTACCGAGTATTCAGTATTACTAAAGTACTAGAAATTTTTTCCCATCTTCTTGTCATTTATACGCTAAATATCAATAGAACATTATTAGTTATTATTACTAAAGAAAACTTGTAATATTCCGTAAAATTTAACAATAAATTAAGCAAAATGATAATTATTTTGCCAATAATTTGCATCAATTGTAAAGATTGTTACTTCAATAACATCCAAAGAAAAATTGTGGGACTTGATCAAGGTAAATCAAAGTACAGTGACTTAATTACAAAGTAGTATAAAATATAAAGATTTCTCAAGTAATAAACTAAATACCCTAACATTTGTACCGTTCTCGTCGCGTCACGTGTCACAACATGATTGGCAGAACTTAAATTTTATGAAAACCAACTCAATTCCAACTATTATATATAGGCTTGAAGGTCCTCAAACTTCTCCAATCATCCCAACACCCCAACTGCCCCTTCATTCCACCCAAATTTGTTATTCTCCATAGTGAGATGGAAATCAACCCCAAAAACTCACTAAAATACTTATTTCTCATTTAAAAGAGGCTTCTTATCATATATAGAAAGATTGTAACTTAAAGAATAGCTTTGATTAAGGAATTTCAAGACTTTAATAGCACTTTTCTATGTGAGAATTATTCAAGGAATGTTTGGGTAATTTTTAAGGTGAGTAACACTTGTATTGGCTCTATCCTCTTTTGATATGCCCGTTTAAATAATTTTGGCATTCTTTGTAAGTAACACTTGTATTGGTTCTATCTCTTCTATCTCTTGGCTCTTTCTTTTGACTCTTCCTTTCTTTTGAAAATTGTGCCTTCCTTTAAATGTATTTTGCCTTTGATGATTGACGGTGTATTATTGCTTTGGATAAATGATTGTTCTTGCTTTGGGACACCTCTAGTGACGCTATATACCCGTTCTGGTTTGCTATTTGAATTGCTTTATGGTATTATGGCCTTACTATGTGGTCTCAACCATTCTGAATTGTTATTGAATCGTATGGCTTGCAAGTAGAGGCTAAACTAATGATGTACTCGAGCTTTGTATCTTTGTATCTTTGTGAATGACATCCTTTGTGCATATAAGTGCTCTCTTTTGTATTGTTTTGCGTGGGACAATATATATTGCTATTCACTGAGTACTTTGTACTCACTTCACATCTTCTACAACCTTGTAGGTGTTGAATTAAAAGCTTTATGGCCGGATCGTCCCAAATGTGGAGAAGATACATGTACGTGATCGAGATTTCAATGTGTAGCCGAGATTTCGTTGTGGGTAGCCCACATTACATTTAATTATCAGAGTGCGCAGTGAAAGCGTTTCAATACTTTTGAATCATAATTGTAAAGTCTCACCCTCGACTCTGAATCAAGATGTATATTTAAATGTTTTCGCTATTGTTAAAATTAGGGGCGTGACAAAACTTACCATGAAATTGGCCAAGACAGACCCTATTACACACTTACCATCTGGGAAGAATACTGACGCTTCAGAAGCATACTAAGAACGCAAGAACACTCCTTAAAAAAAAGCCATTAATGTTGTAAATAATTATTGTATTTAGTGAATAACAATTGTACCTTTTAAACCCTAGCCGTCATTAGTTTTCTTAGCCACCACTCCAAGTTATTTAACTTGTACTTCAAGTCTTTCTTAGACAACACACTTGTATGTGTATAAATAGACATCCTGTGTTGTGAATGAGATATACAATTCAAGAGTTTTCTCTCCAACTTTTCTCTCTATTTCTCTATTCTTTTCTTCTAATTTATAACATGTTATCAACATGATTTTCTTTCTCAAAACTGTTTTCAGTTTATATCTTGTATGATCTTAATTTCTCAATTTTCCATAGCAGTAATGATTTAAAAAATAATAATAATTTCAGGGCCATTCGCAGGATTGTCAGGAAACATAATCCAATTTAATTAGATTTTTTATTCAAGATGCTTTTAACTTATTATTGTTTGGTAATTTCCATCAGTGCATGAATGATGTATATACTATTGTGTTATTTGAATGTTTAGAACTCGTTTAATCGATTTATTTTTAACGTTGTTTCTAGAAGAAACACAATCTTTAAAGTTTTACCAATAATCCTGAAGATTATTGTAACCTAAATATTATTCTTGTAATTCATTATGATTTTTCAAGAATCACTATTATGTCTTATGTTCTTAAAAAATATGACTACTCCGGAAAAGTCCTGACATATATATATATATATATATATATATACATACACGTTATTAATCGTAGTTTCTTGAAGAAATACGACTGTTCCAAAATCTATCAATAATCCTAAAGATTATTGTGATTTAAATATTATATTTTGTTATCGATAAAAAATCACAATTTATGCTACGTATTCCAGAAGAATATGATTGGCTCTTGAAGAGTCTTAAAATATATTATTCTTAAGGTTCTTGAAGAATCATCAATTACATCTTATATTCCAGAAGAATATGATTGGCTTTAGAAAAGCCATATAAGATTTGTTGTAATTCTTGAAAAAATACGATTCTCTAATTCTTAATAGTCCCGAAGAACACAACATGATTTTATCATATTCTAATTTAATATGGCATGCTTTTGAATCGCACAATATATGAGATTTAGATATATGTTTTCTTGAGAAAAATACAGTAAATAAATATTCTTGAAGATTAATACGTTGGATTCCTGAAGAACACAACATGATCTCATCATATTCTAATTTAATATGGCGTGCATTTGAATAGCACGATATATAAGATTTAGATCTGTGTTTTCTTGAAGAAAAATACAGTAAATAAATATTCTTGAAGAATATTTTATATTGCTCATTATGAAGCAATAATCTCTTTTTATTATTCGTTATGTACATTATTTATTTGTTTTTCTATTATTTACTTTTAGTCAATCAATTCAGTTAGATTAAACAAGTTGTTGCTCCCGAAGTAGCACGACTGATCGTAATATTGTGAAAAATGTTACATGCTCCTGAAGAGCAATTTATGTTGGATCTAAGGATCTAATTTATTTGATAATTCAATATTCATGAAGAAAATTGATCTATTGCTCCTGAAATAGCAATAACTTAAATTGATTCTGAAAGTATAATTAACTATATTTCTGAAGTAGCATATGTCTTGGTAGCTATAGATATTGGTGACAATACTCCATGAAGGAGAGTATAAATATTCATATCCTGTTGATATTGAATTTATGACTTTACATGTTAAAAAGTTATACTAATAACTAATATCACCAAATTTAGTTAGTTGCACGTGACATATCAGCAAGAATTATTTGTGATGGGCTCTTGATGTTTTTTTCATCTCATCTCAAGTGGCTTAGATAAGACAATAAAAGAAAGAAACACATCTAAAGATTGTGTAAACGCACTTAATTTCCTTCGTTATTATGTCCATGATAGCTCAAAGTTTAGTACTTTATCATCCAAGATCCACATGATATATGAAAAATCAAGAGTTACGCTCTACTGGTTTCATTACATTGCCTGAAGCAAATGCAACATCTCATCGTGGACTGTGGATGAAGATGTAGAAAAACTCATGAACAGAACCTTAACAGTGAGATGTATAAAGCATCCAATAATAATAGCTCATTTAAAAGGAAGTATACAGAATATTCTTTAGATGTGGCATGAAAGGATATTGAGAAGTACATGTTGTACAGAAAAATATTTTGTGGATCTCTGCTAGAAGTACATCAAAGGAAAAGGGAAAATGGAAACTAATTTCCTTGATTATGAGGATCCAAATATTATGACTCACTTTGATGTTTTTCACTACTTTGTTGACCTAAACGGAAGTGTTAGTATTCTGATTGTCAGTACAATTGTACATATCATTCTTCAAGACAAAAAGGCACTTTATAGAATTAACATTAGTTGAAAATAATGTTAAGACAATATCAAATGCATTGAACTTCATCAAAAGCTCCAGAAGAGCTTGTATTATTTTGACAAGTAATAATAAATTGTATACCGGTAATGCAATTTAGCAAATTCAAGAGAAATTTGCTGATTTTTGAAGATATCCAATGGATATTACTCTTTAGCCCATATATTTTTGTATAAATTCCTTTGTATCTAGTCGAAAGTAGATAAAAGAAAAATTTTTAACACTACCATCTGGAATGTATTATACATTTATAAAAGCAACTGAGACAAATCATGTCACGAACCTGATGTTTGTTGACAAAAAGAACTTTTTACCTTGGCATGATATGTTTGGCCATATATGAGCAACTATGATACGATAGATAACTCGCATAGGAACAATACAAAGAACTAGAAGATTCTTTTAGCAAATGGTTTCCCATATGTTGTTTGTACACAAGACAAGTAAGTCATCAACCCTTCCAGTATAAAGGTTAATATTAAGTTTCTAATTTTCTTAGAAAGAATTCATGAAGATATATATATATATATATATACGGGCTGATATATCCACTATGTAGACTATTTATTAATTTAAAGTATTTATTGATAATTCTATTAGATGGTCTATGTTCGCTTGCTTTTTATTAGAAATGCAACGCTTGCTAGACAACTTGCTCATAGAATAAAAGTACTAAAAAGACTAATTCCTTAATCAAGAAAATTCGTCTTGATAATGCTGGTGAGTTTTGATCTCAAACATTTGACGATTATTGTATGACAATCGGAGTTGAGATTGAATATTTAGTTGATCATGTTCACACTCAGAATGGTTTAGACCATTATCTATAAAAACAAAACTCTCAACTTCTGTTTGCGATCATGCCATATTACATACTGTAGTAATAGTTCGTATAAAGCTAATTATCTTTCATCAGCATTCTCCCTTGTGCGTCTTTGGTTGAAAATCTGATATCTCTTACTTAAAAAAGTTTTGTAGTGTTGTTCAAATACATTATTTTTTTATATTGGATCAGAAGTTCAATATTATGCAAATTTTATTATTTGGTATAACAGGTTAGACCATCTTGGTTTGTTCATAATAAGAACTATTGAGAATCATGTGAACAATGGAAGATTCTTCTATTTAAAAGAATTCTCATGTGCTGTAAGTTCTTAGACAATTTGATTATTAATAATCAATAGCTATTTGGAACTAAATTTCAAATATATCTGGAAAATATTCAGCGTGAACTGTGTGGGCTCACTCACCTCATATGGACCTTCAAGACATTTTATGAATTTAGATCTACTAGAGGTCACATGTCAAACTCGCAACTAGAAGTTTGCAAAAATATTTGCTCAATTAATTGATTATGAGCAAAAGTTTCGGATATCGTAAAAGATATATGTATCTTGCTAGTGAATTTTATCTCAAATGTCATTAATTATTCATATATTATTTGAGATACTAATTGCCTATAGTTAGCAAAATAATATTATACGCCTCAATTTATTTGCTATACCATTAATTGAAAACATTCATTTATATTTAAGTGATATTGATCTTCACTTACAACTTTATTTTTATATAACATGCCAATAGAGTATTTGACACCCTTTATATTTGACTTACAGTCGGAAACCCCATCTAAAGTTGATAAGGGCGATTTGTAGTCACTCCACCATAATAGCTAAGATGAATATTATTATAATGTTGAGAATATAAATTGGATTTGAATTCCTTTTTGTATGCTTCATCTATGAAGGATGATATATTGTTATATGTTTTTCTTATTGTTCCATAAATTGAACAGTATTCTCAGTATTAGGGGGAATTGATACTTGATAATAAGTACATGAAATACGTAATTGTAATCCTCGCATGTGTAATGCAAACTTGAAATTTGTAATAGTATATATTTCAGATTACTGACTGCATAGTTACCAATAAATATACTATGTTAAATGCTCCATCTTAGATTGATATAAAATCTTATAAGAGGGTTTGAGGTATTAATGATATGCCTGAAGTATGACGTGGTCGATTTCAAAATTATGATCCATGAAAATGAATATAGAGCAGATACTTATAATGGTCCTTTTGAGCTATATATTCCAGAAGAGTATATAGACATAACTTATTAAAAAGTGCCTAAAGAGGCTCAGGTACCTGAACTTACAGGAATAAAGAAATCTCGATAAGTTATGTTTATAATAAGACCTGGTGGAATCGACATGATATAATAGTTGACTACACATGCTCATGAGCTCTGTTGATGCTAAATCTTGTTTTAACCCAACAAAACAAATTTATTTGCGCGGGAAATCCGTATTTGAATTGTTTCGAATAATAAAAATGGGATTTGTGGTGGAGCTAATGTAGTTGCAAGGTAAGTAAATGAGGGAGATTAATAAATGGGAGACTAAGATTGATGAAAGCCAGGAAGATCCCCGCTCAGTAGGGTTTTCTCCTATTTATAGCATACAAATTGGTGAGTAACAAATACATACATTAAATGCTTGGTCAATAGGAGATTTCCCTGATATGCTTAGCTGGAACCCTATCAGATTATCTTGACAGAATTTCAGTTGGGAACTACATGAGGAAGACAAATATTCACTCTTCATTAAATATGAGTGTCATATCAATCTTTAGGAGATGAACCAAGCAAGTTGGCAAGCAAGTTGTACAGTAATTCTGCCTCCTAGGAGGTCGCGAGTTACTTGGACTAACTTGACCGAGCGACATCCAAGGTCGAAACTAGATATTTACATCCAGCGCTTCCAGGTCGCTGCACAAGCTGTCTAGACAGCGGAAGAGGTGATAGGTAGTCCATGAGCTGTGCGCATTGCCTAACTTGGGCACCCGACCTAGGACGCAGGGCCTCTAGCTCATGAGGGACTTAGATCTGTATGTCGCTGTTTAAGCTAAGCGATTTCCAGCTTAGCAGGTAGGGCCGACGTCCTCACCTTGGGATTGAGGTCGACTATGACCTTAAAAATGCGACCTGACACATGTGTATAAACAAGCTCAATAAATAGTGAGGATGATGAATCAATTTCATCAAAATTGTTGACGTTAAATACTGACTAAGATAAAAGGACAATCCTGCAGATTGTTATAGTGTCAATAATATGACAATCGATAGTTATACTAAAAGAGCATTAAATATGTGGTGAATGTTATTGAAACCTAAAGTTTCATTTGACTGGCAATATATAAAAATATATCTTTAGATTTGGTATGCTTAGATGAAGCATATAAAGAATTTAAAGTTCTTGTATACATTGCCAGTTAATATGAGAGATATACATGTTGTACATTTTTTCTTGATTAAGGTTTTGTCCCAATAGGTTTTCCTAACAAGGTTTTTATCGAGGTAACATCGATGACGTATTCAATGAATAGTGTACTTTTTTTCCTTCCCTTATATTTTTTTTCCACTGGGTTTTTTTCTTGTAAGGTTTTAAAGAGGCATATTTTTTGTGTGATAAATATCTTTGAAATATATGATATTAACCCTCGGTATAAAACTCTAGAAGAGTTGACATTGCCTGAAGTAAAATATATTCCAAAGTACTGAAGATATTGAAGAGATGTGGATGGTTAAACATCAGAACCATTGTGGCTAAAATCAAAGGGAGCAGCTGTACTCTTTTCCTTCGATCAGTTTTTGTCCAACTAGGTTTTTCTGGCAAGGTTTTAATGAGACAGTACTTAGACAATTCAAAGTTGATTACTATTAATTGTATTTTTTTCTTTGGTTTGGTAGATTGTTCTCACTAGATTTTTCCCAAACAAGGTTTTTGATAATACAATTATTATATAGAATAGTCATTACAGGGGCAGTGTTGTAAATAATTATTGTATTTAGTGAATGACAATTGTATCCCTTAAACCCTATCCATCATTAGTTTTCTTAGCCACTACTCCAAGTTACTTAACTTGTACTCCAAGCATTTCTTAGACAATACACTTGTATGTGTATAAACAGACATCCTGTATTGTGAATGAGATATACAATTCAAGAGTTTTCTCTCTAGTTGTTCTCTCTATTTTTCTATTTCTTTCTTCTAGTTTATAACAATTAATTCTTTTTTTCCTTCTTCTTTTTTTTTTTTTTTGAGGAAAAAAGTCGTGAATTCTTAATAGAACACGGTGAGTTTATGCATTAGTTATTTTTTTGTTTTAAGAATATTCGACTAAATAATCTTAAAGACAAAATCGTTGATTCATAAATACCGAATATATGGGTGGAAATAATAATTGGAAAATATCAGTATACATCTCATTCGGTCTTCCACCCGAGCAAACACTAGAGATTCAAACAATATTTCCATCCGTCTTCAAAGTGTATTTAATTTCAACAGATTCAAGAGACAAAAATCCTATTTTAAATAATTTTCAAAGGGTTTTTGACAAATAAAAATATTTTCTTACAAAATAAACTTCTGCTGAACTTCATTCTTCATTGAATTCATTATATTTTAATTTCCACATCTTCCGATGAACTTCGTTTTTCATGAATTGCGAGAGATGAGAGGTTATGAATTGCGCAATTGAAAACAACAGTGCACTTCAAAATAAATTACTCAATTCATAATAAATAAAATTTCCGGCCTGATTATTAGTATTTTGAATGTTTGAAATATGTGTGTGTGTTTTTTTTTTTTTTTTTTTTTTTAATTACAAGGGAGTTGTAAGGGAGGGGAATCGAACCTTGATTTAGGTGTGGAAAACTAACACAGATGTCATTAGACAACATATTTCTTGGCAAATATGTGTGGTTTATGCAGGTAATAATAATAGAATAATACTCCATCCGTCCTAAAAAGATATTGTTTATTTCCTTTTTTATCAGTCCCAAATTATATTCTCCTTTTTTATGTTAATTTTCTGTTTTCTAATATATCTTTATTTATAGTGTATAGTAATCAACAATAAAGAACAACTCAAGTACAATATTAAATAAGTCAAAGGGTATATTAAGAAATATATGTTAAATTATACATTTTCAATAATATTAAATGATATTTTCTTAACCTATGTAAAAAATAAAAAAATAATATATTTATGGGATAAATTGAGTAATTGGAATTTTTTTTTTTTTTTTGGAAGGGGTGCGGGGGTTATCTTTGTCTCTTCATTAGAGGATATTTAAATAAATCAGATAAATATGGTGCCTCAACAATAGTCGTAGTGGTAGTATAATAATTACACTTATAATAGAAATCCATAGGCTGAGTACTATTAAGTAATTGCAGCTAGATCACACAACTCCAGATATACCACTACGTGTTCTTGTACTCCATTGGAAACTTCTTTAGTAAGGCGTCATATATTTGTTTAAAAGGTTTCTAATTGATACTATTATGGTACCAATAGATGAGGTGGTAGAATGAATATGAGACATATATGATATTTAAAAAAAAAAAAAAAAAAGATGTTTATATGTCTTACGGACAACATCCGCATTAGAAAATTTTCAATACACTTGTAACTATAGTGCTTTGAGCCTTTGACACTGAGTTGGGATCCAATTGCAATATTTCAATGGCAGGCCAGCATCCCCGTTTGAAGGATAAAAAAACAAAAGTAAATTGCAAAGGATATATATATATATATATATATAGACACACTAAATGCCCATTTATTTGGCGTAATTATAATTTCGTCTAGCGCAATTAGAAAAATTTTCCCATATAAAGTCCTATTTGGTACAACTACTTATAATGTCATACCACACCAGTTGTCGCTTTTAATAAAAAAATTGCTAAAAATGTAATAGTAAAGAATTGAACTCGTGACTTACATGTGGAGTAACATGCTTTTAAAGCACCATGCCAACTCTTTTATTTGTTAATAATTTTCATTTATATATTACTATTCTTGCGCGTTTCCACACAAAGAAAATATTATTATTAACCACGTATATATTTAAAGGCTAATTATATTGATACTACTTTTTTCTATTAATCCCACTAATTTTTCAAATGTATTAAAATGGTCAAAATTAAAATGATACAAATAACTATTTCATTCTTAACAATTATAAATGTTTCTCCCCTCCTATATTCTTCCCCCTATATGTACTAGAAAAACCCTAATCAATCTATTTTAATTTTTATAATATAAAGTTACAAAGATCGAAAATAAAAATTTCCTCTATTTTGTACAAAAATAAATTGCCACAAGCTATTACCGTAATTAATAAGTCACTTTTCTACAACGTTTCAAGTCATTTTGTCTACAACGTCTCTAAATTCGTAAACTATTAAATTATATTTATGGAAGAAATACAGAATCAATTTAATTAATATTGATTAGCCCAATTGACAAGAATTTTATTTTGCCTACACGCATACATGTTATTATGCATACGTATATATGTGTCAAATATCTAAATTATAAATACCTCACACTTATAACATAAATGTGTGCCATGTATTACACGCATACATAATAACATGCATGCATAGGTAAAATAAAATTCTTAGCCCAATTGATAAGAAGAATATTATTTTATATTGCTATCACCAAGTTTATCTTCTCGAGATTCAAAAATTCCACAAAAATCACGCTTTGTTTTTGGCCTATAGTTATCCAAAAAAATTGTAGTGTAAAATTTATTAAGTTAAAATAGTATGCCGATAGGGTACTTTTTTTTGAGTATGAAAATTTTTATATGAACAGGTATCACGTGAATATGAGCATGTACATACCCATACGTAAGACTAGACTATTAACTAATAATATTAAATAAGTCAGATAATATAAATGTAAAATATAGTAAAATATTAATCGAATACATAAATGGGTTACTATTAATATATTATTAATAAAACATTAATTTAACACGTCAAATACTAAATAAAAAATATATATTTACTCCAATGACACGTATTTGTTCAATATTTTATTGTTCATTGTTATTGAATTTTTTCATAATTAATCTTCGCATATAACGCACGGGTGAGATGCTAGACTTATTGTTACTATAGTTTATTTTGATTCGATCATTTGATTGCTAATTATAATAATTTTATATAGGTTAGACATGTGAACTTGAATGACGTTTGGAGAAGACCCAAAATTATGGACACAGTTATGCAATCAAATTTATGCTCAATATTTAGACGTTTTACTACAAATATCTAGTGGTGATTTGTGACTTGCATATCAATTTGTAATTCTAGATAATGCAACTGGCATATTGTACTTTATTAATGACACGGTGTTTAAAAAATAAACTTACACGGTTAAAAGAGGTATAAACTTACAATTTTAATTTAATGATATTATAGGTACTTGTACAAAATAAAACGAAGCATCACCCGATTAAAAGAGGTATGTCTGAGGTACTTTTTTATATGGGTATAAAAAATTTTATTTGAATGGGTATCAAGCGAATACATGTATGTATATGTCTGAGACATATTATTAGACTGTTAACTAATAATATTCAATAATTTAGATGATTTAAAAGTAAAATGTAGTAAAATATTAATCGAGTACATAAAAATATAACTAATAATATGTTATTAATAAAATATTAATTTAACGTGTCAAATACTAAATTACATTTGTATATTTACAGATTTTGTTATGCAAATCTGATAGGTGTGTATCTGTGCAACGCATGCATGAGACTTCTTTTGATTCCACCGTTGGCAATAACATTGGTGTTGTATGATAGTTTTGGAATCTTGGTATCCCGTCTTTTAAGAGACTTTATTTGTTGTATTTAGTGATAGCTATACTTATTTTCATTTTTAACTTTTCATCTAAGGTATATACGGGTACTATATAAAATATGATATTATTTTCTTTTGCAATATTACAAAGCAATCATATATAAATACATACATGAATAAAATAGGTTATGCCACGTGAATAATTTTTGAGTTTTTCTCTATGAACTCAGTCTAATTGACTATAATATCTTTCAATATTCTTGCTGGCTCTCTTTGCAACATCTTGAAAAATCTCATAAACAAATTATGCAATATAATCACCATTTTGGTAATGATGAAAGAGTTATTTGCATTTGTATCAATTGAAAGGTTGTAGGATCATGACAAAGTGACCGAATTGAATTACATAAATAGTAAAATTACAAAACTTGTCACTTGAATGAATACCAGGAAAAAGAATGTAATAATATAATTGTATCGAATTCCAAAAGTAAGAGCTGCCACTTAATTGAATGACAAAAATTAAAACGTGACAATGTAATCGTATTTGAAGTATTGCAGAGATGCTGTGCACCTATATGTCAAGAACTAGAACATGATTATTGACAACATGATTGATACTTAGACAATGAATTGGAATTAGAATGTGGTTATTGAGAATGTATTAATAATGATTGTATAACTATATGAGTTTGCTATTAATAATGTAAACGTTATTTTGACAATGATCGAACAACCGTTTGAAATATTCAAAGAATTGTGATTCAAGGAAGCCTAGAGGTAAAGAATGTGGTTATTAGTTAACATTTTGGAAGTTGATAACCTAATTGTAAAACCCTAGTAAGTGAAAGGGCTTAAGTAACTAGAATCAAAATGTTATGACTTAATCATAAGATAACCAAAGTATAAGGACTGCTCGAGTAATTTTCCGCCAAATGTATTGTGCCACGTCGTGCCACTTGTCATAATTTGATTGGTGAAACTCAAAATTTATTAAAAACAAATAAATGCTAACTATTATATCAACGGTTTAAAGGTCCTCAAACTTTCTAAAACCTCCAACCATCTATTTTCTCTCCAAAAAAACCCAAAATTCGTCCATGCATATGTTAAGGTAGAGAACAACCCTTAAAACCCACAAAAATATCATCTTTGCACTTAGAAAAGACTTCTAACCATATATGGTTAGATCATAACTCGAGAAATAGCTTTAATTGAGGAATATCAAGACTTTAATGACACTTTTCCACTTGAGATTATTCGAGGAATATTTGAGGTGAGTAACTAATACTTTGATTACCTTTTTACATTTATGATGTTTTGATATGATAAGTATGATTTTGATTAAAGTATTCCATGAGACAAACATGGATTTGATGCCGTGAAAAAAAGATTGATTTATTGCATTTGAATCACTAGTTGCTATACCAGTTTTATATTGAAGTGCTTTGAATTGTTCCCCACAATATGACCTATTCAATAATCCCGGAATAGGAAAGATTAGTATGGTGTTTGCTTTGAATTGTAATTCCGGTAATGATCAATCGGGGTTTATTGTGGATCCACTTAACTGGACATGACCATGATTGAATTGATATGACTCTTGTGCGCACTACTATCTAACTAGTGATAGGGTCTATTTGTGCATTGAAAAGCTTTGTGTATTTAATGATTTTTTTGAAAATAAATCTTTCAAATAAAAGGTAATCAAAGGGTTTTGTTACTCATTAAGTACTCCGTACTCATTCTATTCTTTCTACAATTTTGTAGATGATTGAATATATGACATTTGAGAAGCAAAGCAAGCCATTGGTTGGAGCATGCTCGCGAAGGAAGTAGAGTTTTGCATGTAGTGACAACCTATCCCTGAAAATATTATGAATTTAATACCTTTTATATTAACAAATATAAACATCTCTCTATAAATGTATTTCTAATTTTATATATCATTGAAAACTTACATTCTAGTATAATGGCTTTTCAATAATTTGTATTGAAAAGATTAATTTTGTTCGTTTTGGCAATCAATAAAAAATACAGATTAATATAACTTGCTGAGTTCTTTGTATTTTATTGAGAAACCAAGTCGCAATGATTCTTTAAAATATAACAACTTTTAGTTTATATAATTAGTTTTATCAAATCAAAAGCTATTTTTTTGTTTTGTACGTCCTGTCCCCACTATTTATATTAAAACTTCTGCTACGGAAGTTGTTAATCAATATAAGATATTCAAAAATATTCTAAAATTCGCGGAGGCGTGACACTCTTCGCAACTCGAATTTTGCTACCAAAATTTATTGTCAAGGTGAATTATATGAATCTTTTTTATTGTATCAATTATCTGAGATATTTTTTTATTTCTGTTGTCACTAAAGAAAAAATAAACATAAATTATGACAACATTAATTGTATCAAATGTCACTGAATTTTTACTTTACTTGTAAATGAATAAATGATATTTAGTTGTCAATAATTAAATCAAGAACTTTAATTTAATAGAAATTAGGTCTCTCCACTTTAATTATCAACAATTATATCACTACAATGATACGTAATTATACGAAGGTCACTTTGTTAACACTATATTATTACTTTATTATCATCAAATTATAGACTCAAATAATAAGAAAATGATTGCTCTAAATAACACATTTCACTGAAGAGGAAAAATAGAAGAAAAATTTTAGGGTTCAAAAAGCATTTAATGTCTATCTTGACATAGAATTTTAAATAAATTTTAATTGATTATCATATATCCCATATATGATCATGCTATTATTTCATCATATTTTAATAACAACTTTCACTGAAAATCTTTATAAATTTAAATTATTAAATGAGATATGATACTCTAGAATTTTCGTTAAGATCAGTATTCCTGGTATGGAGATCGCATCATTTAGGCGAAAATTCTATCTGGATCAGATGCAGGTGATAAATTTTTTATTATAAGAAACACTCTGATACCATTTGATAAGACTTCCTTTTACAGTACAAATTACACTTGCAAATGTCATTATTTTTATATTCTTTTATGATATCAAGTATCTAAAATTTCATTAAACTACTCTTGACATATGACTTTTTCACTAGATCTCTACCAGTGCAACGCACGAGTGAAAAATCTAGTAATATATATAATATGAGAGTTTTCTGGCACAATTACAATTTCATCTGAGGCAATTAGAAAATGTTTTCAGCCTAAAGTTATATATGGCACAATTACTTATAATGCTTATAATGTCATATCACACCAACTGTCACTTTTAGTAAAAAAATTGTTACAAATGTAATAGTGAATGATTGAATTCATAACATACATGTTAAGAGTAACATGCTTTTAAACTATTATGTTAACTATTTTATTTGTTAACAATTTACATTTATATATTACTATTCTCGCGAGTTTTCACTCAAAGAAAATATTATTATTAACCTACGAAGTTAGATTTATAGAAGAAATAAAAAATCAATTTAATTAATATTATAACTTCACTCAAAAAGTAGAATTGACAAAATACATTCTCTAATCCGGTTGGATTCTTGAATAAAAATAAATTGAATATTTTTCTGTCTCTTTTATTTGAATATTAATTAACTTCTTGTAATATTGATTAGTACAATTAAGAAGAAGAACATAATTTTGTATTGCTATCTTTAAGTTTATGTTCTCAAAACTCAAGAATTCCTACAAAAAGTAGACTTTGTTTTTAGTCATAGTTATGAAATGGATAAATTGTAATTAGTAAAATCTTTATCCCTTATTATATTATTATTATCTATTTAAAATCTTTATAGCCGATTTGTCTTGCATTCTATTTAATACTTCCTTAACATAGTTCTCTCCCTTATTCTTTTCTATGAAAATCCTCAAATTCCTTTTTTTTTATTAGAACTCAATTCTATCTAAAATTCCTCACATTCTAAAATCCACAACATAATCTTGGATTTTTTTATAATTATAATTATTACGCATCAAACGATTCTTAGTATAACATAATGCTATTTTTTTAAGGATTATTTTTATTATTTTATAGACTAAAATAGCAACGTGGTATTATGGGTATTTGTACAAAATAAAAAGAAGTATTACCCAGAAAAAATGTATGTGTGGAAACTAGGTATTATCCGGTTAAAATGGTATGTGAGGAGAGCACTTTCTTATGGTTATAAAAAATTTTATGTGAACGGGTATCGAGTGAATATGTGTATGTACATACCTAATACATATTAATTATAATTATTAATACGGATTTTTTTATAACTATAATTATTACGCCTCTAACAATTGTTATTATAAAATATACTATTTTTTTAAAGATTGTATTTGTTATTTGTTAGAGTAAAATAGTAACGTGGTATTATGGGTATTTGTACAAAATAAAACGAAGTATCACCCAATTAAAAATATATGTAAGGAAACGAGATATTATCCAGTTAAAATAATATGTTGGGAGGGTACTTTTTTATGGGTATGAAATTTTTTATGTGAACAGGTATTGAGTGAATACATGTATGTACATACCTGATACGTATTCTTAGACTGTCAACTAATAATATTAGATGATATAAATATAAAATATAGTAAATCATTAACCGAGTACATAAACGGGTAGCTATTAATATATATATATATATATATATATTGTAGAGGATGCAAATAATTTATCTTTTTGGTCTTTTTTCTCTATAGATGTGAAGCATGTAAAATATCGATTGAATTCATATTGTTATTTCATTTGATTTAATTATTATTGTAACCATTCATTATTTTTTACAATTTATGTAATGAATTTTTTTTAATATGAAACATTGGAAATTTATCTCCTCGTGTAACGTACATGTTGAATACTAATTGAGTCTTAATCAATCTTGAATTCATACATCGACATTTTAATTTGAAGAAGATAACAATGAAGTTTAGCGAAAAGTTTGTGACCAAGGAGACATGAAATCCGCAGGAAGAAAATGAGCTACACAAAAAAAATTACTACCTCTATCCCGATTATTTGATCTCATTTTTCTTTTTAGGATGCCCAACATATATGGTCCCTTTTTATATTAAAAAGTCTAACTTGCATTTTTTTACAAATCTATCCATATTTAATACTTTAAGTATAACTATCAATTTTGAATTTTACTCATAAAAAGAGTAAGTCGACAGGGTACTTTGTTATGAGTATGAAAATTTTTATTTAAATAGGTATCGAGGGAATATATGCATGTATATGCCCGATACGTATTATTAGATTATTAACTAATAACATTAAATAAGTTAGATGATTTAAAAGTAAAATATAGTAAAACATTAACCGAGTATATAAGCCGGTAACTATTAATATATTATTAATAAAATATTAATTTAACGTGTCAATGCTAAATTAAAACTGTATATTTATTGATTTCGTTATGCAAATCCGATGACATGTATCTGTTCAATATTTTATTATTCATTATTATTGATTTTTCTTTGAGATTGGTCAATTCTCATGCAACGTACGATTGAGAGACTAGACTCATCATAATTATAATAGTTGATTGTGAATTTGTGATCTTATTATTTGACTGCTAATTATTACAAGGTTGGACGTGTGATCTTAAACGACATGTTTAGAGAAGACCACAATTATAGACTCAGGTATTTTAGTACAAATATCCTTGGTGATTTGTAATTCGCATATCAATTCATCATTTTATACAATGTAACTGGTATATTGTACTTTATTTATGACATGATGTCTACACTCACAAGTTAATTTTGATATAAATATACACTATAACTCTATCTGTGCGAAAAAATCTAGTTAATTAATTAATTAACTAACATTACAATGGATTTGCCACCGATTTTAATATTGTTCTATTCGTTTCTTTAACATTTACTAGCTGTGACTCGCGCTTTTGGTCACCATCCGCATAAAAGCTATGTTCTCCTTCCCTCTCAACAACCTAACCCAATCGGACCTCGTGGGTTGTCAAACTGCTCAACTTGGAAAACCCTTCCTTAATTATAACGATACAAGCTTCACTCTCCACGGAGCAGCCGGAGAGCTTCTACGTTCTTAAAAGTTAATTTATTAGGGTTCCGCATTGGTATGGATTTTGAAGGCATCAATTATTATTACAAATACGATGTTGCATTATTATTGCAATATTCTATAATATACTTACTACACACACATATATATAATATTAAAAATTAGTGTGCCTTTCATTGCAGTTTCGTCATCCAATTTTCGTACATTATATGTATAAACCCGATTGGGTATATGAAACAAGTGTGAATTTTACTTATTTTGCAGTCATATCACATATATATGTATAACTAATATAGTTTGCTTTTAGGCACCATGCCATGAAGTGGCCTTGATTGGCCCTTTTAGTCTAGGTAGAAAACTAGTGTTTAACCTGTCTATTACATGGTCAAATTACAGTGACAAACTATATAATGTAATGTAATGAAATTTGAACATTAGAAAAATGTAATGAACAAAGCACCAATCAAAGAATAGAACTTTAATTAGGACAAAGGAAAAGAAAAGCATATATACTTCAATTGCTAAGTGGAATGAGAGAAAAGAAAAGCTTATTTCACCTAATTGGTCTTGTTTTGGGAATTATATACTTCATGATGGAAATTGTTATTTACCAGACATGTCCCAACCCCCCCCCACCCCCCCCCCCAAAAAAAAAAAACCTTGTTTATCTTTTTTATTTGAAGAGGATTGTATGCATATCTTGTATCCCATCAACCCGTTCTTTCATCATCTTCTTCAAGAAGTCATTCCGGTGAATTTTCTGATTTAACTTCGTTGAAATCTTCTCCGCACCCTCTCCAATATTTGAAACATTTCCACTGTTAGTTTCCAAAATTTCGATTCTTGTTGTGGCGGCTATGATTGCCAATAAAATAATGATTTTTAAAGGATTTTGTAAGAAGTGATAATTTACGAGAATTCTATGTTGTCTCTACTTCATATCATATTCTTTTACTAGCTGTAGAACTTAATATTTACTACTTCATTCATGTCTTTTATGTTTGTTCTAAAAGTCATATTAATTTTAGACATTTGTTTTATTATTATGGATTTTCCAGTTGGTAAATGGTCATTTTAAGCGAGAAATTTTTCTGGTTTTGTTTTGAGGCATAAATTATACTATCATAAATTTTATTATATGTCATCATTGTTTTTTCTGGTTCCATGTGTGGTGAATTATTTTATGTTTCAGAAACTCTCACAAAGGATCTCTATTGACAGAATCAATCTATTTTTAACTATTATAGGTGACAAAATGACAATTTTACTCTTTATTCTTACCCTTCTCTACATAGCTCCTTTCCATAAAATCTTTTACAAAATATATTATCTTAGCTGTATACGCATGTATTAAAAGACAGAAATGTGCCTCGAGGAGCCACGCTTTGTTAAGGTGAGGTGTAAGTTTTGAGGCGAATGAGGCGTAAGCTTCTCAACAAACTGAACAAAAGGCTACAAAACATGATAAAACAATATTAATTGACTTATTTGAACATTAAAAAATAAATTGATCAAAATTTCAATATATATATATATACAACATCACAAGAAAAATGAATTTATTTTTCTTATTTTGGTTGTTTTTAATTTTTTACACTAAAATCTCTCAATGAGGTTTTTCTACAACATTTTTTTTAAAAACTCATTTTCAATAATATAAAAGTTGACAAGTTTTCACTGTTCTAAAGAACTAAAAATTAAGAAAAGTTTGAAAACAGTAAAGAGAATAAACTTTTATGGTGTGTTTGATTGCAAATTGTTTTCCATAGAAAATGTCATTTTCCACCTAAATTTTCTTGATCTAATTAAACACAGTGTGGTGAATTTGAACAATTCCACTTCCTTTTTTGCTTTGTTGATATGTTTACCAACAAGTAATAAATAAATTATTAGAATACTATTTTTTTCTGATTAAATTTGAAATTCACTCCAAGATTTAAAGAAGAGGATAATAAATTATAAGAATATGAAAAAAAGAAAAGAGTGGTTTTATTTAAAATTACACATTGACACTGAAATTCATACATCATTTCCAGTTCCCACTTAAGAAAATCTTTTATGTGGTCAATTATATTTTACAAATTTAAAATTTTGGATTTTTAGTACCATCATACGCTTTGGATAAACTACCACCACACATATTTTTATTTAGATGAATTATTTAATGAGAAATAAATTTTGCACTTGATTTACATTCTCAATCTTCTACTCAATTGAGAATTAAAACCTCTGGACGTAGGTAGGTACAACCACTTTAGAATATGGGATCTATTAATTTTTGACAAAAATGAAATGCTCTCTTCGATATTCAATTTCAATAGAAGTATATATTTTGTGTACCTTTGCCGATTAACTTCTAACCATCCCTTTCAAAAGTAGAAGACGCAGTACGTACTATCTTTCTTTTTCACTCTTCTCCATGCATGGCTTGCATGATCATCATGTTTCTCCCTCATTTTCTATTAATAGACAAGGGATATATATATATATATATATATAGAAATATCTTGTTTGTATGATATTCTTATTACTCGTGTACTCTAATTTAATGTTCTAATCTAACGTAACAAACATGTCGGCGAGATACCTACTGAATGGAGACATATTCACTCTTGCATACTAGATTTAGATGTGTATTTTATGTGTAACTTTTTTCTTTATTTTGTTTTATTTCTCATTAGATCTAAGATGAGGAAAAACAATAAGAAAGACCCAACTTGGAAATATAAGCCAAAATCTGAATATCATGTGTTCATGTATGAGCTGATAAAGAGTTTGTATATTTATATTGACTACTGTATATTGTATAACCATATATGTTACCTTTCTGTAGTAAAATATAAACTTCATTGTTTTATTTATAGTGTATATATATTTGGTTCAAAAATAACTTCCCGCTATAGTGAGGGGGCGGATGCGGGTTTGTGTGAGAGGCATAATTTGTTTATGCTTTTATAATATTTATTTATTTTGGCTTAATAAAAGCTAGACACAATAATATTTTTTTAATGAGTACCTCTATATATGTATATATATACACACACATATATAATATATATGAAACATTAAAATAGTTAATTTAACGAAAGACGTAATATACAAATTTCTGAAATGTCTAATTTCGTCCAGAGACGTCATTTTGTAAAACTTCTATTTCAGAGAGTTGTTGTATGTTCTGCAGACATTTTGTCTATATACAAACATGTCATTTTCAAATTTCTTTTTCACTTTTGAAAAGGAAAATAAAAAATATGTTCATCCTAAACATTCTCATCCACATAATATTAAAATTTTGAAGTGCTAGTTACATTTACCTCAAAAAAAATATTATTATTATTATTATTATTATTATTATTATTATTATTATTATTATTATTATTATTATTATTAGTAGTAGTAGTAGTAGTACTTGTAGTAAAAGTCCATTAGTATTCACCATTTTGTTTATTTATTTATTTAAGAAATTCCCTTGTAGTTTTGAAATTGAAACGAAAATGATAAGGGATCATTTTCTACTACATGGTTAAAGGCGTAACCCCTTATCGGGAGTAGCCGGGTTCGAATCCCCACAATCCCCTCCCCCATCCCCCTTTGTACACTATTTCTACGACGCATCTCAAACAATAAATTTATCTTTATGAGACTATAATTTATCATCATGACTGTAATTTTGATCTAACATCATATAATATGACACCATATAATGTTATATGACCATGTGATATGTATCATAACGCGTCACATGCGGAAACACAATCATGTGGCGTGTCTCGATGCACGTCACGTGACCATATAACGCTATATGATGTCATACATATAGTGTTAGATTATTTTTTACTTATGAGTGGATGTCAGAGTGGAATATATTTACTGAAAAATAGGTCAACATTGGCTGCCGGCACCATAGTGGTGTATGGCACTAGAGAGGGATAGTGATGAGAATTTAACCTACCAACCCACAAGCCATGGGGACTTAAACCTAATAGGATTGACCTATCGCACATAATCGGGTTATGAGACCGGGCAACATTTTTTACCCCGCCATGGGTCTGAGGTGGGTCCAGATCAACTTGAACCTGCCCTATGGACCCGTGACCCGTCAAGAATTTATTCTTTTTTTAAAAAAATAAATTTAGTTCTAAAAATGTATATGAATTTAATTCTATATGATTTATGAAAAGTCAGAGAAACATCAAATGATTAAACAATAAACAAAGTCTAGGCGTCTCCATTGTTTTTTTAATTTCTACGTTATAAGGTAAAATTGTAGAGATTTCAATTCTTTATGGTATTTAATTCATCTTTCATTTGCGCTCATCAATTGATAATGTGTTACGCATGTCATTTTAATTCATGTCATTGATTAAAAGTAAGAAAAATTTACGGTCCTTTTATGGGTCATGACGCAAACCTTGACCCGCCCTATAAATTCGTGTGTTTGGATAAGTCTAAGACAACTTCAAGACTCATGTGGTGGGTCTAGGTATGGTTGACCCACCTCAAATCGGCCACATTGCCATTCCTGGACAGGGATTGAAATAATTGGTTAATTAGGCTTTTAAGGTGTTTTTAATACCATTTTATAAAAACCAGAACTCGCTTTTTTATTTGGAAATTTCAAGTGACCACACCCCAACCCAAAAAACAAATGATCGTTCACAGTCTCTCCCCCTCTCTCTGAAATTACATCCGATTACCACCGCCCCTGCCGACCGTCTGCCTCCTTGTTTCATCATCATTGCCATTGTCGCTTTGTCATCCTTCCGTCATCGTTATCGTCGTCTCCTCTCTCTCAGTCTCTCTCCCTCTCTTTCTGAGATTACAGTCGATCATCGCAGCCACCGTCGAGAATCTGCCTCCTTCTTTCATCATCGTCGTCACTGCCGCTTCCTTCTCTTTCCGTCATCGTTGCATCTACCTCCTACTCCTTTCACCATCTGCATCAATTGGTTCCTGACGAGATTGTCTTTAAAATCAGTGTTTCAAATTAGGGCTTTTTTCTTTAATTTTGTTTAATCTTTTTGTTTCATATTGTACTGAATCTGATTGAAACTTCATTTTGTTTAATAATTGTATTGAATCTGACTGAAACTTAATTTTGTTTAATCGTTTTGTTTGAGATTGTGTTGAATCGGATTGTGTTTCAATTCAGAAATAAGAATTTGTTTGTTCCAGATGAGATTGTATTGTTATGTTGAATTAGTGTTTCAATTGAGAATCAGTGTTTGAAAATTAGTGTTGAATTAATGTTTCAAATTTGATTTTTCTGGATGAGATTAATGTTTCAATCAACAACTCGCCAGATTAGTGTTTCAATTGAAAAAAAAAAACGAATTTGATTCACATCAAAACAACTTCGTTGTGTTGTTGTAATTCGATTGTTCCGGCGAGTTGTCGTGTTGTTGTCATTTGGTTTTCCGGCAAGTGGTTGTGTTTGGTGTGACTCGGTTGTTCCGCTGAGTTGTTTTACTGTCGTGATTCGGTGTTTTGGCTAGTTGTTTTTATTTTGACTCGGTGTTTTGGTGAATTATTTTTATTGTGACTCGGAGTTTTCATGAGTTGTTATTGTGACTCAGTGTTTTCATGAGTTGTTGTTGTGACTCGGTGTTTTGGCAAATTATTTTTGTTGTGACTCGGTATTTTGATGAGTTGTTTTGGTGTAATTCGGTGTTTTGGCGAGTTTTTTTGGTGTGACTCAGTGTTTTTGGTGAGTTATTTTGATGTGACTCGGTGTTTTAGTGAATTGTGATTGTTGTGTATAAAAACAGTTAAAACACTTAATTTTTCAAAAAGCGTCATCATGTACGTTAATTTTTAAAAGTGTATATAAAACTTTTGTATTTTTCAAGTTATCCCGAAATAATTTGTAATATTTAGATACATTTACAAAAAGGAAAGTTGAAAGGAAGTGAGGAGTTATATGTAGGCGGGATTTGAAGGCCACCCATAAATTGTGGAAGATAACGGAATTACCGTTTGCATCTCTGTCCTCCCCCACCCCACCCATGCCCGCCCCTTCGCCTCTCTCTCACTTCCTCTCTTCTCTGTCTCATTTCTTC